>PVIC010033984.1:0-19847 GCA_004025085.1 Thryonomys swinderianus | reverse complement strand
TTTTTTTTTTTTTTTTTAAATAAAATGGAGTATTACCCTGCCATAAAGGATGAGAAGATTCATTCATTTATGTGCAAATGGAGACACCTGGAGGACACACTAACAAGTGAAATAAATAGAACACAGATATGCAAATACAGGATCTTTTCTTTAATATAAGTACCTGTAGAGGTAAAGGAGCTCTAGAATGTATGATAGTTTTTGTAGAATGGGAAATATCCAAAAGGAATTTGGTGTGGGAACATAATGAGGGGAAGGAATAAATATGATTTGGAAAAAATAAAAGAGTATGTATATAGGGGATGGGGAGGGGGTGGGTGGGCAGGGATGTGGGTAAAAATGAAAATTAACCTGTGTCACATATTGGTACAAATTCCCCAATGTTTTGTGTGATTGTGAGCTGTGTATATAATGTACCAATAAAATTTACTGAATAATGGCAAAAAAATGAGTTGTGGGCTGGAGATTTAGCTTAGTGGCTCTGGTGCCTGTTTTACAAGGTCCCAAATTCAATCTCTGGTACTTAAAAAAAAAGAGTTGTATGTTTTCTTGAGCACTCTCTCTATATTGTGGATATATGGGTCTTTATTGGATATGTTTCTTTGGAAAAATATTAACTCTGAGTCTGTCATTTTCCTTTTCATTCACTTAGCAGTGTCTACCAAGAGCAGGAGTTCTTAGTTTTGATCATATCCAATTTATCTCTCATATCTTTTTTATGGATTGTACTTTTTGTTCTGAATCTAAGGAATCTCTGCCTAAATGAAGTTTACAAAGATTTTCTTCTAGAAGTTTTTATAATTTCAAGTTTACATTAAGCTTTATGACCCATTTTTAGTTTTTTTTTATAGGTAATATGCAGTAATGGCTTTTTTGGCATATGGATATTCAGTTATTTGAGCATCATTTATTTAAAAGACTATCATTTCCACAGGATTTATTTTACACCTTTCATAAAAATCTGTTGACCATGTATGTTATGGATCTATTTCTGCACTATTTTGTTCTTTTGATCTTTCATGTATCTTTATACCAATACCACATTGTCTTGATTTTTAGGACTTTAGCAGTTATGAAATCAGTAATGTAAATCCTCTTTGTTTTTCTTTTCAGTCATTTTTAGCTATTCTAGTTCCTTTGAGTCTCATAAATTTTATAAAAGCATGCCAGTTTTGACAAAAAGGCCCGAGCTTGTATTTAAGATAATATTGAATTTATACATCCATTTGGGGGAAAATTTATACCTGGGCAATATTAAATGCTCCAAACTTTGAACATGATATATGCTACCATTTATTTAGGTTATCTTTAACTTTTTTCATTCATGACTTGTGAATTGTCAGCATACAGTTTTTACACATTTTTGTTAGATTTATTGCTAAATTTCTTCTATCTGTTGATGCTTTTGGGAAGGGAATATGTTTTTACATTTAAACTTCAAATTCTTCATTTCTAGTAGAAGGAAATAGATTGCTAAATTCATTTCTTTCTTCTACCAACTTCTGCTGATTAGTTAAGACTTTATCTGCAAATAAAGACAGTTTTATCTTTCTTCTCAATATGCAAGTCCTTTATTTTTTTATTTACCTTATTTTACAGTCTAGTTACCTTATTTTACATTCTAGTTTAATGTTGAATAGAAGTTATAAAACTGAATATCCTAGTTTCCACTTTGATTTTAGAATGAAAAATCTTCAGTTTTTCAACAGTAAGTATAATATTATCTGTAGGGTTTTGTTGATTTCCTTTATAGGGTTGAGGGGATCTTATTTCAGCTTTCTGGAATTTTTTTTTTTTTTTTTTTGAGACAAGGTCTCCCTTTGTAGTTCAGGCTGGTCCTGAGCTCACTCACTATGTAGCCCAGGCAATCCTGGAACTCGGCAATCCTGTTTCTGCCTCCCAAGTGCTAGGATTACAGGCATGAGCCACTATGCCCGGCACTGTGGCGTGTGGTATTGATTGCTGGTGGGCGTGAGTCGCTGTGGTTACTCTCATTGAACTGGGGACCTGGCACTTGCTAGGCAGGCATTGGAACCACTGGGCTAAATCTCCAGCCCTCTGAAAATTCTTTTTTTTCAACAAAAATGGGTGTTAAATTTTGCCAACTGTTTTTTCTACCTCCTTACAGGTGATCATATTTTATTAAATGATTTTTAACATTCAACCAATATTATATTACTGGAATAAAATTCAGCGGACTGTGTTATGTTATTGTCTTACTCTGTTAGGGGTAGTGAAACAAAATACTGTAGATTAGGTGGTTTATAAATAACAGAAATCTCTTGCACTTCATAGTTCTCAGAGTGGGGGTTAAGATTTCAAAGTTTGAATTCTGGAGGGCTAGGGATTTATTTAGCTCAAGTGGTACCATGCCAGCCTTGGATGCACAAGGGCCTGAGTTTGATCCCTGGTACCACAAAAAAGAAAAAAAATCTGAATTCTGGAGGGATACTAACCTTTAGACCATAGCAATTATCTTTTTGATATATTGCTAGATTCAATTTCCTATAACTTTATTTATTTATTTTTTTGAGACAGGGTCTTGCTTTGAAGTTCAGGCTGGCCCTGAGTTCACTATGTAGCTCAGGCAAGTCTCAAACTCAGCAATCCTTCTGTCTCTGCCTCCTGAGTGCTGGGATTACAGGTGTGAGCCACCACGCCTGGCACTGTGGTATATGGTACTGATTGCTGGTGGGCATGAGCCACCACACCCAGCATTGTTGTATGTGGTTACCAGGATTGAACTCAGGCCCTTGTGCTTGCAAGGCAGGCACTGGAACCACTGAGCTAAATCTCTGGACCACTTTTATGTTTTAATTTGATGTTTAATAGGAACATTGGTAGTTTGCTATTCTTCTAATGCCTTTCTGACTTTGATATCAGAGTAATAATGCCTTTCTCACTGAATTAGTTAGGAAGTACTTTCTCTAATATCTTGAAAATGCTTGTGTAGATTTGGTATTTACTTTTAAGAGTTGATAAAATTCACCAGTAAAGTTATCTCAGTTTAGAATTTGTTTTCTTTATGTGGGATATTTTTAGACACAAGGTAAAGTTCTTTAATAGGTATTGGGCTACCTAGATTAATGTTCACTTATCCTATTAATAGCTTCTCTCATTTCCTGACACTGGCAATTACAGTCTTCTATTTTTTTTCTACCATTAGTCTGGCTAGGGGTGTGTCAATATTATGGATCTTTTCAATAAATATTGAGCTTTGGACTTCATTGATTTTTAAAATTGATTTCTATTTTCTTTGGTTTGTGTTTTTAATTAGTTTCTTGAAGTGGAGATGGGTTATTTCAATCCTTATTTTGAGTATGGGCATGTAGCATTATAAATGTGTTTTAAAGTATTGTTTTAATTGCATTTGACAAATTTTGATATGGTATGTTTTAATTTTCTTCACTTCAATATTTGTTTTGGGGGCTGCAATAATATTTAGTTTAGTTTATCATTTAAAAATTATACACGAGAGGGCTGGAGGGTTAGCTCAGTGGTTCCGGCGCCTGCCTCGCAAGCGCAAGGTCCTGAGTTCGATCCCCGGTAACCACATATAATGCTGGGCATGGAGACTCACGCCCACCAACAATCAACACCGCAATACCACAATGCCGGGCGTGGTGGCTCACGCCTGTAATCCCAGCACTCAGGAGGCAGAGGCAGGAGGATTGCTGAGTTCGCAGCTCTTGCCTGGGCACCATAGTGAGCTCAGGGCCAGCCTGAACTACAAAGCGAGACCCTGTCTCAAAAAGCAAAAAAAAAAAAAAAAAATTATACACGAGAAACTCATAATTTGATATAAAAATATATAATGTCTACAAAAATCAAGATATTTTGATTTCTTTTTTAGCCTTTGAGCTATTTAGGAGTACATTATTTTTATTTTGGAAATTTTTTTCAGAGATATTTCTTATTGACTCTAATTTAATTCCATTATAGTCAATGAACATATTTTGCACAAAGTGTCTCCTTTCAAAGTTATTGAGAATTGTTTATGAGCCAGAGGTCTTTCTTGGTAAATGTCCCATGTATAGCTAAGAGAAACATAAGTGGCACCATGTTCTCTAAATGCCAGTTGGGCTGAGGTGGTACAGTGATTTGCAGGATTTTTAGGTTCTTCAGATTGTCTTTTTTTTTTTTCAATTTGAGACAGGGTCTTGCTTTGTAGTTCAGGTTGGCCCTGAGCTCACTATGTATCCCAAGCAAGCCTCGAACTCAGCAATCATCCTGTCTTTGCCTCCCGAGTGCTGGGATTACAGGCGTGAGCCACCACGCCCGGCCCTGTGGTATGTGGTATTGATTGGTGTTGGGCATGAGTCACCACGCCCAGCATTGTATATGGTTACGGGGGATGGAACTCAGGACCTCGTGCTTGTGAGGCATGTGCCAGAAACTGAAGTAAATCTCAGGCCCCAGATTTTCTTTCTACTTGCAGTTTTACGAGAGAGAGAGAGAGAGAGAGAGAGAGAGAGAGAGAGAGAGAGAGAGAGAGAGAGAGAGAACTGAAGTTTGGTTACTTGTGCAAACATTTAGAATGTTTATGTCTCTTGATGAATTGACCCTTGTATCCACATGAGATGATATCATTTATCCCTAGAAAATTACTAGGGGTAAAAAACATGTTGCCCTGAAATCTAGTTCTTTTAGTTCTAATATAGCTATCTTACATTTATTTTGGTTAGTGTTAGCATGTATAGTGGGTTGAATGGTGTCTCTCCAAAATTCACATCTACAGAGTGTGAGTTTACTGAATTTGGAAATGGGATTTCTGTAGATGTTAAGAATCACAATGTGAGCCAATGAGAGTCTTCACATAAAAAATAGGAGGTCAGTAGTGACTCAGGAGAGGCCATGTGATAATAGGCCATGTGCTAATAGGACATATATGGAAGTTATGTTGTACTTGCCCAGGCCCCTTGTGACAACTGTATCAATAGGTGACTTTGTCATCCTGTGAACATCCAAGCATACTTAGACCTGGATGGTAAAGGCAGATCCCTTGATGTGGCTTCTTGAAGCAATCCTGAGAGGCAGTAAACAAAAGATGTAGAAGGCTGACGCTGATGCAACGTGCACGTTGTTTTACAGCAAACTTTTTATAAGTAGAATTACAGTCTAAAATAACAATTGAAACTGTAGCACGGTAAACGTATAAACCAGTAGCGTAGTAGTTTATCACCATCAAGTATTATATACCCTACTTAATTGTGTGTGCTGTGTTTTTATAGGAGTGAGGGTGTGGAGTTGTTGACACCAGCATTACCACAAATTTGTGAACAAAGTCTTGCACTATGATCTTATGGCTGCTGTGAAGCAATGGGAAATTTATAGCTCTATTACAGTATTATGGACTACTGTCATAGGCGTGCTCCACTGTTGATGAAAGTACCACCACACCGTGCATGTACCTGTGTCCCATGAATAGCCATCCGCCTGCAGAAAAACTGGGGAAGCTGTTGGTTTGGTTCCATTGAAATCCACGGGACCTGGTGTCTAACTCAGCCAGAAGCCGCAGGGCGACCAGCAGGATAGGAAGGGAGAATATAGTTGGTACAAATCCCAGACTCCCAAGGCCAGAGCACTCGGCCAGAGAGAAGAAGGGGGTCCGGCTCCCAGAGAAGAGGTGGAAATAAACTCAACTTCTCTCTGATTTTTCATTCTGTTCTAGCTTCAGCTCATGGGAGAACCTCACTCAGCCGATGGATTCACATGCCAGTCTCTTCCAGGAAACTCTTCAGACACACAGATGCCCCACTTCATCTGGGCAGCACTTAACCTCACTGAACTGATAGCTGAGATTTACCATGATCCCATCCCCTTCCTTCTAATCGACATGTGTTTTTAACACATGGCAATTAGAGTTGTTAAACTAGCACTTGGGAGGCTGAGGCCAGAACACCAGGACAGTTCGAGGCCAGCCTGGGCTAGGGAGTTCAAGCCACTTTTAACTATGTAGCAAACCCTGTCTCAAAAAACCAAAGAAGTGTATTTCTTGTTGGCAGCCTACAGTTGTAGTTTGCTTTATTTAGTCAGTCTGAAACTGGCATCAGATCCTATAATATACACTTACTCTGATTTTTTTTACATGATTAGGTTTAAATCTAACATCTTGGTATCTGTTTTTGTACTTTCTGCTTTCTTTTGAAATTAATTATGCATTTTTCTTTTTATGTGATTTGAAGAATTATCAGCTGTATTTGTGTTTAGTGGCTGCTTTGGGGGGTGTATGGTTACATTTTAAATAGTCATCTTCTACCTTCATGTGGTGTCAGTTCTGTTATGTAGAGTATAGGAGGATTTCAGTACATTTCTGCTTTCTTTCCCAAATATACTGTTAATTACTTTTATTTTGAATTGTCTAATTGTATTTTAAAGAGACTAAATAAGAAAAATCATGTATGTAGATACATCACTGTCATTTCCAATGCTCATCAGGACTTCTGGCAAGTCCATATTTATGTCTGGTATCATTTTCCTTATATCTAAAATAGTTTAACATTTCTTATAGCTGCTTGTGATGAATTCTGTGTTTATATGACTTAAACTCTCTCTTTTCCTATTTTTTTCTTATGCTGCAGATCAAATGCAGGAACTTGGGCATCCTAGGCAAGTACTATACTACTGAACTATATTTACAGTCCTCATCTTTTAGTCTTTATTCTTTTTTTTTTTTTTTGGTATCAGAACCTTGCACTTGCTAGTTAGATGTTGGGCCACTGAACTATGTCCTCAGTCCCTCACCTTTATTTTTGAAAAGCACTTAAAAGAAAAGAAATAAAAACACTTCTACTGTATTTTTTCTCTTTTGGTATTTAATAAAAAATGTTGTTCCACACTGTTCCTGATGAGAAGTGTCCTGCCATTTTCTGTTCCTCCATAGCTAAGAAAGTCTATTCTTTTAAGATTTTCTCTATTTCATAGTTTTTCAGAAACTGATTGTGATATGTCTTGGCATAATATTTTGGTACTTGGAAAGTCAAATTTGGAGAATGTCCAGTCATTATTTTATTGTATTTTTTTGAGACGGGGTCTTGCTTTGTCGTTCAGGCTAGCCCTGAGCTCACTATGTAGCCCAGGCAAGCCTGGAACTCAGCAGTCGTCCTGCCTCTGCCTCCCAAGTGCTGCGATTACAGGCGTGAGCCACCATGCCCGGCTCTGTGGTATGTGGTATTGATTGCTGGTGGGGCTGAGTCACCACGCCCAGCATTGTATGTGGTTACCAGGATCAAACTCAGGACCTTGCCCTTGCGAGGCAGGCACTGGAACCACTGAGCTAAATCTCTGGCCCTCCAGTCATTATTTCTGCAAAACTATTTTTGCCTTCTCTTCTGTGGGGAACTCTAATTGCCATGGACTAGGCTTGTTGAAATGGTCTTATGACTTACTGGGCTTTTATTTATCCTTTCCAGCCTTTTTTCTCTTAATGCTTTATTTTGTATAATTTCTATTACTTTGTTTTAAAGTTTACTATTCTTCTTTGTGTGGTGATTAACCCCATCTGGTTTATTTTTCATCTCAAAACTATAATTTTCAACTCTAGACATGATTTGGCTCTTTTTCTAAAAATATCTTCCATGTCTATAAACTGACTAGAAGTAGCTCAACATGGAGGAAGATGCCCTAGATTTCCAGAGGTTCTTGTTTACTTTTTGTTTCTTTAATTAAAATATTTTTTCTGAGACAGGGTCTCACTTGCTAGTTCAGGCTGGCCCTGCACTCACTATGTAGCCCAGGCAAGCCTCGAACTCACAGTAATCCTCCTACCTTTGCCTCCCAAGTGCTGGGATTACAGGCATGAACCACCACGCCTGGTATTGTGGTGCCAAGGATTGAACTCAAGACCTTGCACTTGCGAGGCAGATGCCAGAACCACTGAGCTAAATTCCTGGCCCCAGAGCTTCTTGTTTATACAGCTCTCTCTGTTCTGTTCTTCAGCTTCAGTTTCCTTCTTCCATCTCTTCAACTCAAGAAGACTGCTGGGCTGTATTGTGCTTGTTTTGCAAGCAGTGTGGTCTGGAATCTCTTGAGACTGGTAGGTAAGGCAATCATAAGGCTCCTCTTTCTCTTCTCTTAATGAACATTGTCCTCTTCCTGTTCTGCAGGACCTTAAACACTGCTGCTTCATGTATTTTTTTTTTTTGAGACAGGGTCTCGCTTTGTAGTTCAGGCTGGCTCTGAGCTCACTATGTAGCCCAGGCAATCCTCGAACTCAGCAATCCTCCTGCCTCTGCCTCCCGAGTGCTGGGATTACAGGCGTGAGCCACCACGCCGGGCACTGTGGTATGTGGCATTGATTGCTGGTGGGCGTGAGTCTCCACGCCCAGCATCGTATGTGGTTACCGGGGATCAAACTCAGGACCTTGCGCTTGTGAGGTAGGTGCCAGAACCACTGAGCTAACCCTCTGGCCTGCTTCATGTATTTTGTCTGGTTTTTTCTTTGTTGTTTCAGCTAGAAAGTAGCTGGTGGCTGCAGTTTTGCCCTTGTGTTAATTTTCCCCCAATATCTGAGATGGTTATCTTAGAAACAGAAAAGACTTGCCTTGGCTCATAGCTTTGGAGCTTCCAGTTCTTTACCAATAAATTCCGATGTGCTCTGGGCCTGTGGCAACCAGAGTATCATGGTGCAACACATGCGGCAAAACAAAGCCTTTACCTCTTCTGCAGGAAGCGAAAACAGGAAGAGGAAAGCGCTGGGCTCCCAATGCCTCCTCTTTGGGAACAGATCTCCTAACTTCTCGCTGGTCCCTATTTGATTTTATTTTACTCTTTTGAGACAGGTTGATCTTGAACTCAAGGCGATTGTTGTGCCTCAGCTGCCAGAATGCTGAGATTATAGGCATGTGGCACCTTGCTGACTCCCATTTCTTAAACGTTCCAGTAGAACCACCTAGAGACCAAGCATGGGGGCAACATGGAAGATGCAAACCTCATCTCCTCTTTATCTCATTCTCCCACATCCTTCATGCCCCTTGTGCCCTGTGATTACCAAGACATGGCGCTGATCTGAACCTTCCTTTAACTCAACAGGAGGCAACGTGGATTATACTTGGTTAATATACTTGATTATACACACTCTTGGGGTTCAGATCTCAGCTCTGCCACTCCTTATAGAACCCTGGCAGAATGTTTTTCTTCTACCTGACTCTTAGTATACTGTTTAGAAAAACAGAGGAAGTGATGCCTCAGTGTAAGGTTGTCCTGAGGATTAATGAGGTAATGCCTAGAAAGTGATTAGGCCCCACTGACAGACCCACACTGTAATTCAACAACTGCATGACCCAACGAGTCCTGGCAGGATTAGTGTTTCAAATCGCTTCACCCTTCCTCATTGTCTGCTCCGGCTTGCTCCTGGGGACAGTCCCATTGCTCTCCAGCTCCTGGAAAGTGGGGTATGGGCACCTCTAAATTTCTTCCACTGATGGAGGGGAGCGGTCATGTGGAGAAGGTCCAACAGCACATACAAGAAACACCATGGACATTTGGCTGCACGAAGCATTATAATGATCTTTTCTTTGCGGCAGATTGACTTTACTAATTAGGTTGGGTTTGAGCCAATGTTAAATACAGTTTGCATGTACAGAACGCAAACCAATTGGCAGAAACAGGGAACTCAGAGACATTTTGGGTATCAGAACAAGCCAGCTATGATTAAAGCTTTCCCTCAGATAATCCTTTCTCCCTCCCCAGCCTCCATCTTTACGAGCTCTTTAAATATTGAGAATATTAACCCTTTATCACATGTGTTGCACAGAGACCGTGCCCATTTGTCATTCATTTCTGCTTTAAAAAAAATCCAAATTGGTTTTATGTGGATTTAAAATTCTGTATGCAAACAATAGATCTTTCCTTTTGTAATTTCTTCTACTGCTTTGAGGCCCAGGAAAACCTCACGCAGGGGTGGAAGAGACCTTTATTTTCTCCCACTTTTCAACATTTTGTTTCTCATCCCAATTAGAATTCATTTTGATCATGATAGGTGGTACAAGATGTCAAGGGGGTGGTATGTGAGATAATTTACAGCAGCTGCTACAACCCTCAGGCCCCCAACTCTCCATACCCTAACACAACAAGGCATTACATCTCAGCATATCAAGCCTAGCTGTGGTTGGGTAACACTCCTAGGTAATGACTTAGGGAGCCACGCAACTTAAACATCTCAGAATCTCTTATTGCCAGTTAGAGAATCTGATGGAACATTCTGTAAGCACAAATGTCATTGCCTTAAGACCTAATTTGATTTTTTCAAATGGCTGATAACCAATATCACAATCAGGGGTATTCAATGATCCAATATTAAGTAGTTGTGTGTGCACTACAGTCTGTCTGCTTTTCTTGTTCAGTCAGTCGCTGTCCTGGGGTTTTGGCAAACTAGCTTTGCAGTGTTTTTTATTTTTTTTAGAGACAGGGTCCCACTTTGTAGTTCAGGCTGGCCCTGAGCTCACTATGGAGCCCAGGCAAACCTCAAACTCAGCAATCCTCCTGTCTCTGCCTCCCGAGTGCTGGGATTACAGGCATGAGCCACCACGCCCGGCATTGTGGTATGCGGTGTTGATTGTTGGTGGGCGTGTCTCCACGCCCAGCATTATATGTGGTTACCAGGGATCGAACTCAGGACCTTGGCGCAGGAACCACTGAGCTAAATCTCTGGTCCAAGCTTTGCAGTGTTTTAACACCCTCTAAAGTGAGTTCTTCCCTCCTGGTTTTCTTTTTCTGAGTTTCCTTGACTGCATAGTAGGACCTATTACATATCACGTGTTGTCACCATGTGAGTCACCACGCCCAATATTTTATCATTGTATGTGGTTACCAGGATCGAACCAGGGACCTTGTGCTTGCTAGGCAGGTGCTGGAACCACTGAGATAAATCTCTGGCCAGTGCTGTCAGCTTTTGAGCACCTTCCTATGGGCCGGTCCCTTTTGAACATTAGTTCCCTTGACCCTCACATGCGGCCTACCAGTTTAGCATGTAACCTCTGGTCTACAGATAGGAAGCTTTGGTTCAGAAATGCCAAGTACCTCTTCTCAACACCACAAAACCAGTGAGGAACAGAGCCAGGATTTAGATGTGGATTAGTTGACCCCCAAAGTCCCACCTGCTCCACTGTACTCTGTCCATCTTTCAAAAGTGTTAGGAAGATCTGAAATGTTCAGAATCTTAGGAACAGCATTAAAGATCATCTTGAAAATGTGTAGTAGTTGTGCTGGAGGGGCATGATCTATCTTGCTTTGTTTTATGTTGGTCTAGTAGAATTCCTGAGGCTGGATGTGTTCTAGGAGGTTATTTGGTTTAGAGTTATGGTGGATAGAAGACAGAAACTTTCTGGCAAGTCCCTATGGCTGCATCAGCACGGTGAGGAAGCAGAAAGGGAAATGGCAGAATGAAGAAGAGACAAGGTGTAGGATGGTTCCAATCTTATGAGAACTAACTCACTCCCGGGCAACCCAACCCACTCCATGAGACTGGCATGAATCCATTCTACTTGTTTTCCATTGGCCAAGCCCAACTCTTTTTCTACCACCTTGACTATGCCACATGGAGACAAAGCTTCCAGCAGTGAACCTTAGTGGGATAGACCCTATCCAAACCACAGCATGGTACCTGTTAGTCATGGAACGGAGAGAGAATTCAAAATACTCTCCTGGTGGGCAGGCATGGTGGTGTATACCTATAATTCCAGAACTCTGGGAAGCTGAGGCAGGAAGATTGCAAGTTTAAACCCAGCCTCAGCAACTTAGAGAGACTCTGTCTCTAATAATAACAATGATAAAAAAAATGGGCCAGGAATGTATTTTACAGCGAAGGCACTGGGTTCAGTCCCTGGTGCTGAAAATAAACAACAAAAAGAACCCTCTTCTTGGATGATGCACTGGTGGGGGGTGGGAGACAAGGGGTGATTCTGGATGATCAAAACCAAGTTTCTAGACATTTGACAAATGCTTCTATCTGTTCTTTGCTTTAACAGATAAACCAACTATTTCAGAAGCATGTCATCCTTTCCAATATACACTAGGGAGAAACTGGTTAAGAAAGCTTAATGAGCCTTGAGCTGGCCTTGTATGAGGGGAGAGCTGGAGTATGGACCATGGCCAACACTAGCTGGCCTGCTATGCCGCTGAAGGCCAAAGGAGAAAAAAAACATTCTGATCTTTGTTAGAAGAAATAAATGATCCTTTGTCTGTGTACTGAGGCAACACTACCTTCCTGATAGCTGAATGTTACAGAGTGTTAGGGCTTTTGATATAGAAAGACATTAACTGTCTGGCCTATGACAGTCACAAAAGTAGATGATCACACTCTGGCCTAACGATTCTTGAATTCCACAGTGGGTGATTCTCACTGATTTGGATTAGAAAGGATAAAGAGCCTTTACAGGTGGAGTAGACTGCAGGAGAGATGCCTGGCAGGCCGTATGGATGGAGTCTAGGCTCGACTATCATTCCTCAGGCACTTTCTGGCATTAACCTAAGTCACTTACCTAGTTGAGACAACTTTCAGACAAAGGAAATGCTTCCGTACTTGGGATTTGCTGAGACCCACATCTTCAGTGTTTATCACACAAGAAGCAACTCTGCATTCTGCCGAAAGACGTCTTCCCTTGGTGATTACATCCATGTGTGCTTCAGGAGAACTTCTGTCTACTGCTTCTTAGTCATTTACACTTTACACTTCAGAAGATTGTTTTGTAAGAGCTACTCAAGCACAAGAAGTCTCAGGAGTTTTTCTTCCAAATGAGCCAGCAACTTTCCAAGAATCAGGAAGCTGCGTGTTGCCAAGAATAAATAAATGAATTCCAGAAGGTTCAAGTTTGGTTTTAAAATTCTGTAAGATTTTAAGTAGGTTCTATATCTGGCTAAATTCCACGTCCTCATCTAAGACATAAACCACAGGATGGAATGCTATTCCTGGCATGCAGCTTCTTTTCCCCTAAGCATTGAATTTAATGATCATTTCCAATAATGAATAATTACAAAATCTTAGCCAAAGTGCCTTAATGCAATGACATCAGCAGAATAAAGGCTGGGCAGCATGGCTCTAATTTAAATTAGGCAACTTTGGGTTTGGTTCTATACAGTTTTCTAGATGACATTAGTCTTGTCTCTCTGTGCCTCAGTTTCCTCATCTATAACATACAAAAGCCACACTAGCTGGTCTCTAAAGTTCTGTGGTGAAAATTCAAAGTGACCCCTTATCTAATCTATGGAAGTAGCAAATCTGGGGAGTGAGTATTGTTGATAAAGACTGGAATTAGTGATTGTTTTCCTGCCTAACAAAGAAGGATTTATAACCAAAGAGTCAAAGTAGGTTAGTGACAGCATGTTAAAAGAAAATGTATGTGGTTGAGAAAAAAGGAGGACAAGACAGATATTGGTGTCTCACCAGGATACTTTTGAGGCCAAGACCTCATCTCCTGGCTGCTGGTAGCTTATGCCACGTTCCCCAAGGATTCTTCTCTGGTTGATGGTGTAGAAATCCCCTCCTAGCCTCCAAAAGCGCTGTCAGAGGTTATAGATGGCTGAGTTCTACAAGCCCCATCCCCTTCCCTCTGGGCAGAATAGCCCCAGTGGTTCCCATGAGGCGCCTCAGGGGTCCCTGCAGGCTTAGGCTGAGGCTGGATTTCCCTGACCTCCTCACTGAGCACCTCCTGTTTCTCTCACTGTCCTTCAGGATTCTCTAGGGAGTGCTCGGTTGCCTCAGGGGTTCATTGTGGATCCTGATGGCTGAGTCTGATCACACAATGTGGAGAAGGAGGACAGACTTTAAGTGGGAAAAAAGATGATTTAAAGGAATGCACTCTCTCTCTCTCTCTTTTAATGTTTTTGGACTTTTTCAAGAAACAATAGCAAAGTAAAATTTCAGCCTGGGGTGTGATTCATAGATTTGAGGTTCCATATGGAGAATCCAAACTAAGACCCCCTGAGACTCTGAGCCACAGGATCTGTTTTCCTCCCGGTTGGAGCTGCATGCCCTCCTGAGTGTTCTCAGATACTCTGCAGGATGCACTTCCTCTTTCTACACGTATGTGATGACATATATGACAGTGTGGGGTCCCTAGAGGAGGGCTCCGGGGAGATGGTAAGTGAAAAGAGGAGATTGTGGAAGATAAGGGGACCCCAGCTGAGGAAGGGCAGGAGAGACACCATGTGCCTGAAAGTCAGGGAATTATCAGGAGACACAGCTAGGGAAGACGAGACGGCAGCTGGTGGCGGGATCAGCAGATGGCCTGCCTCGCCCGCCAGAGACGACAAAGACACCATCCCAGAGAGAGGTGGAGGACAGCCCTGCTGGCCCTTCCACAGGAGGTCGGGGCCAAGCTGGGAAGAGAAGCCTGTCACCTTCTGCAAGTGGAATGAACCCAGTGATAGTAGCTTCCTTCAGCTTTCATCCTTAGGGAAGCAAGGAGATGGATGAAGAGGGTGGAGAAATGTGAATGCTTCATGTCAAGGTCAAGTTGAGGTCCAAAGGGTGCCCGCTGCCCCGGACCTCACGGGGCCTCTTTCAGCATATAGACAGGTGGAGCACAGAGTTTCCCATAGGCTCAGGTAGAGGAGACTTTGGCTCAGGCTTCTTTCCAAATGTGCAGTTACAGCTTCAGACTCCAGGTGCTAGTCTGACCGTGAGATTACACAATTTGTCACTAGCACATCACTTTCCTGCCATTTCTCTTAGTATTCTTCAGTTGAGAAAGCCATCACCTTCAAGATGTTTAATAAATATTTAATATCTCCTAATATGCTAAAATTTGAAAAATTAGCTTTCTAGAATCCTGGAATTAATTTGAATGCATAGAATGAGGTGAAGACCTCATTTTAAAAATAATCTGAAACTCTTTCATTGGTTCAAAAAAGAAAACTAACATTTTATCATTACGGTAGTAATTAGAAAAATATAGAAGCATTGAAAGAAGTGAAAAAATAGGTTCTCATACTCAGAGATAATGGGCTTTTTATACATTCCTTTTCATTCTTTTGTTGTCTATAATTTTACATGATTATGATCATATGATACATGCAAAATTATATAGACTGGGTTTTTAAATTGCATCTATTTTGGTAATAAATGTAATCTATGTTTATTAGAGAAAGTTTGGAAAAAAAAATATATATACTTATGAATAATGCAATGTAATTTTGTAACTATTCTTTTGTGTTGTTTTTTATCATTGAGAGCATAAAGTATATGCTGAAATTTAAGGATTGTGAATATATATTGATAAAGAAGTAAAAGAAATACAAAGGACATGGAAATACATCTACATACATATCTAATCTATAACTAGTTTATAGCTAAGCCTCTGGTTTATGAGTCCTACCTAAATAACATATTCAGTAGCCAGGCTGCTCAACATGATTTTTTTCCCAATTTCATTAGTAGTATTTTATTTCTTAGGGTGGATACACAGAATTTCTTGTAATTTTTTAATTAGAAACATTTGGGGTATCAAAATATGCTTAGCTTTTTCCTAAATATTTCTCTTGGTAATAATTTCCAACTTACAAGAGATAAACATAGAATAAAGGACATCTATATACTCAGATTTATTTATTAACTTTTTTTTGTGTGTGGTACTGTGGATCAAACTTGGGCCTTTGTGCTTCCAAGCTAGGAGCAGTGCCACTTGAGCTAAATTCCCAGCCCCTACATATTAACTTTTAAAACCATTTTCTTTATTATGAATTTAGGAAATACCCATGTTCCCTAAAATTGGAGATTTTTTAAAAATGTAACTACAGTGCAGTTACTCATTTTATACATTTGCAACTTGCACTGATACAGTCACAGTCAAGACTCTGGTTTTGTCAGTTCATCTTGTTTGGGATCCTCCAGGACAGAGTCCAGTCTAGGGCTGGGCATGTGTTTAGTTATCACATCTCCTTAACCTATTTTAATCTAGAACATTTCCACAACCTGTCTTTGACTTTATGGTTTTGTCAGTTCATCTTGTTTGGGATCCTCCAGGACAGAGTCCAGTCTAGGGCTGGGCATGTGTTTAGTTATCACATCTCCTTAACCTATTTTAATCTAGAACATTTCCACAACCTGTCTTTGACTTTAGGACAATGCTTTTTTTTTTTTTGAGATAGGATCTTGGTTGGTAGTTTAGGTTGGCCCTGAGCTCACTATGTAGCCCAGATTAACCTCAAACTCACAGCAATCTTCCTGCTTCTGCCTCTAGAGTATTGGGATTACATGCATGAGCCACCACGCCTGGTATTATGATGAGTGGTACTGATTGCTGGTGGGCGTGAGTCACTATGCTCAACATTGTGGTATGTGGTTACCAGGGATCAAACTGAGGACCTTGTGGTTGCAAGGCAGATGCCAGAACCACCGAGCTAAATCCCCAGCCCTATAATTTATTTATTTTTTAAAGAATACCATTCCTAATGGGCAAATGAAAGGAAGATCCACTTCATAGGAGAAGAAATACAGATGGCCAGTAATCACATGAAGAAATATACAATGCTGGCCATTAGAGAAATGCAAATTAAAATAATACTGAGATTCCACTTTACCTCAGAAAGGATGGCTGTCATCAAGAAATCAAATAATAAACAGCAAATGGTGATGAGGCCATAGGGATGGAAAAAGGAATCATGCTACATTGTTGGTGGAAATGCAAACTAGTAGAACCACTGTGGAAATCAGTATGGAGATTCCTTGAAAAACTAAAAATAGAGATTTCATTTGATCCAGCTATCTCTTTTCTAGGTATCTTCCCAAAAGAGTTAAAGACATCATATTATAGTCATCCATACAGACCCATGTTTATAGCAGCACAACTCATAACAGCTAAATCTGGGAAGTAGCCTAAATGTCTAACGATAGATGAATGGCTAAAGAAAATGTATTTACACCCAAGGAAGTATTATTATGCCATAAACTTGAGTCATTAGTAAGGAAATGGCTGCACATTACATTAAATGAAATAAATTAGACACACAAGCTTAAATATCATATGGCATCTTTTATGTGAGAAACCCAAATTACAAATAAAGAGTAAAATAAAAGAGATAATAGGAAGCAGGCAAATACATCTTTATAAAAGGGGATCAAGAGATGGAGGGAGGCCCAACAGCATATTTCACAGATCTAGAGAAAATAATCCAAAAAGTCATCTGGAACCACAAGAGACCTAAAATAGCAAAAGCTATTCTAGGCAACAAAGACATGGCAGGGGGTATCATGATCCCCAACTTGAAATGATACTACAAAGCCACTATGATGAAAACTGCATGGTACTGGCAAAGTAACAGACCTGAGGATCAGTGGAACAGATTAGATGATCCAGAAACAACTCCAGATACACTGAGCCACCTCATCTTTGACAAAGGAGCCATATACCCTCAATGCAGGAAAAATAGCCTCTAACAAATGGCGCTGGAAAAATTGGGCTTTAACCTGCCAAGGACTAAAGCTAGACCTATTTGTTTCACAATGCACTAAACTAAAATCAAAGTGGACTAGAGACTTAAATATTAAAACAGAAACACTAAACCTGCTGAAAAACAGGTTAGGTAGAACTCTTGGAGACAATGACTCAGGGAAAGACTTTATGAACAAAATCTCATGCTGTAGATAGCATGAGAACTAGCAGAAGGAATCAATAAATGGGATCTCATCTTATTAAAAAGTTTCTGTACAGCAAAAGATCACCAACAGAGTGAAAAGACAACCAACAGTATGGGAAAAAAATTTTTACCAGCTGTTTTTCAGACAAAAGGTTACTATCTGGAATATATTAAGAGCTTTAAAAAATTAGCCCACTCAAATTTAAAGATCCAGTTCAAATGGCACCTGAAATGAACAGATAGTTTTCAGAGGAAGAAGTAAAAGCAGCCAAGAAGCATGTGAAGAAATGCTCAACATCACTGTTCATTTGAGAGATGCAGATAAAAACAACACTGAGATTCACTCTCACTCCACAAAAAATGGCTGCTATCTTGAAATTAACCAGCAGCAAATGCTGGTGAAGTGTAGGGAGAAAGGAATCCTTCTCCACTGTTGGTGAGAATGTAGACTGTTACAACCATTATGGAGATCAGTGTGGAGATATCTCAGAAAGCTAGGATTTGAGGCCCTATTTGACCTTGTTACTCCCATACTAGGTATATATGTGAAAGAATTAAAAGATTTAATGCCGGACGTGGTGGCTCACACCTGTAATCCCAGCACTCGGGAGGCAGAGACAGGAGGATTGCTGAGTTCGCGGTGGCTTGCCTGGGTACCATAGTGAGCTCAGGGCCAGCCTGAACTACAAAGTGAGACCCTGTCTCAAAAAGAAAAAAAAAAAGAATTAAAAGATTTGTATCACAGTGACATATGTGCACCCGTGTTTATAGCAGGTCAGTTTGTGATAGCTAAATCTTGGAAACAACGCACATGCCCATCAACTGGAGACTGGATAAAGAAGATGTAGTTTTAAAGAAAAATAAAATGGAATATTATTCTACCATAAAGAATGACACGTTTGAGTCATTTATACACAAATGGAAGTACCTTTAGGACATACTCAGATGTGAAATAAATAGGCCACAGATGTATAAATAATGTATCTTTTCTCTGGATGAGACTGAAGATGTAAATGAGTTCTAGAATGTATGATAGATATTGTGAAACAGAAAATATTCAAAGGGAAAGGGGGAGCTGGGGTAAGTAACAAGGGGAAAAAATTTGATGGTTAAAAAGAAAACAAAGCTTAGGTATATAGGGCCAGGTAGGTGGTAGGGTGGTCAGGGGAGTGGGAAAAAATGAGAATTAAATTGTGCAATGTACTGGTACTAGTCTTCAATGTTGAGTGTGATCATGTTGTGTATATAAAATGTACCAAAAGAGATGGAGGGAGGGCAAACAGAGCGAAGGGAAAGGGATGACAAAAAGAATTGAGGTGTATTATATACATGTACCAGCTCCACACCAGGAACTTAAACATTGTTACTCTGAATTACTACATAACTGGCTTCTGCTACTTCAAGTTACTCACAAGCACTTATATTTGCCATCTCCTTATGTTTTCAATGCACTTATAAACATAGAAACAGTGACATTATGGTTTACTTTATTATAATGATATATGTCTTATTCATAGCTGAACTGAGTGTCTTATCATTAAATATTAGTTTTCCTTCCCTTTTTAATTTGCATTTGCTCTGGAATGAAGTGCCTTAATTTTTTTTACTAAGTTTGTGTTTGTGTTATTATTGCTAATTCAACACCAAACTTTGATTATCTATATCCATTCATAATAGCTCCAGATCTATCAAATATTTATTCAATTTCATTTTCTTGAAGCACTTGTCTGTGGCCTTCTGACCTTCTAGTTTGGGCCAGCTGTGATACAGATGTGGATTTAGGTTCCCCGTCACTATCACCTGGAAGTCCCTGATCCATGGGTACCATTTCTTTTGAAACTTAGTCCTTCTTTTGGATGAATCACAACCTCCAATCTTTTCCTAGAAGGAGTGCACAGGAAGTACATTTTTGGAGATTATGAATGTCTGAAAATGTTTTTATTATACTTCCATTATTAACTGATAGTTTGACTTCATTTAAAATTCTAGGTCTGATACAAATTTATAGTCTCTACTTCTCTACTGAGGAAACTTGAAGCAATTCTGATTCTTGACAATTGGTGTGGAAATTTTTTCTGCCTTTCTGTAAGTGTTTCCTATTTGTCTTTAGTTTCTGAAATTTCATCATGTTATGTCTGTTTGCATCTACCTGACACTCAATGGGTCTTTTCATTTTGAACTATAGTGTACTATAGTTTTGGAAATAGTAATTTTCTTCTCTTTTTTCTTTCTTTCTTCCTTCCCTCCTTCCTTCCTTCCTTCCTTCCTTCCTT
>PVIC010033983.1:0-19860 GCA_004025085.1 Thryonomys swinderianus | reverse complement strand
TCTCTCTCTCTCTCTCTCTCTCTCTCTCTCTCTCTCTCTCTCTCTCTCTCTCTCTCTCTCCTCTCTCTCTCTCTCTCCTCTCTCTCTCTCTCTCCACTTTGTTAGCGAGCAATGGTTGCTATTAGGTATACCAGACTCCACAGGAAAACTTCATTTCTCTTACACCAAACTATCCTGCATTACATTGTACTATACAAACACTTCTGTCATTTTGTCACACTTAGCAATGTCTCACGCGTGGAGGACAGGTCTTATGTAGGACCAGGTAGAGTAGGAACGCTCTGTGTCCACAGACACTCAACCTGCAGTTAGACCCTTTTGTATCTAATGTTTTGGACCTGACAGTACAATATCAGGATTGTTTTCCCAGATCCTGTTGTTAAGGTTTTGTATAAGTTCAGAAGTCCTGTTTAGCAAATATCACAACAGTAGGAGGTCAAGGAAAGGGATTTTCCCCTGTGACTTAACAGCATGTATTTTCTAAGTTTGAATTTGTTGTTGCTTATCTTTCATAATAGGTTTTCCTCATTTCCCATGCTTAAATGGCCCTTGCCCCCCCCCCCACCATGTGACCCAGGGCTTTGTGGATGCTAAACTCATGCTCTACTACATCCCCAGCCCTTAAATAACTTCTCTGAATAAGTGAAACATGGTTCTTGTCTATTTTTTGTGTTTTATCTGTGTAGATGGGATCCTGATGACGCACGGAGAGCTGGAATGAATTGTCTCTTAACCAGTCTATAAATCAGGTGGATGTAAAACTCTAGGGAGAGCTGGGTGTGGTGGCCCACATCTATAATCCCACCACTGGGAAGGCTGAAGCAAAAGGATTGCTGCAAGTTCGAGGCCAGCCTGGGCTACATAGTGAATTCAAGGTCAGCCTGATCTACATAGGGAGACACTGTCACACACACAACAAAATGTAGGATGAAACTTCTGTATTGTTAGTTTCCTCCCTGGTCTGCTTTAATGTTTCTGAGAGTGGGGCAGGTGAAGAAATAGCTTCTACAAATTGTGTTTCAAACCTCAAAGTAGAGGATAAGATCCCTTTACCTCTAGGTTAAACTCTGCCCACCATACAAAGTGGTTATTCCATTTGGACTCAGTGGCTGTTTTACCTTTTTTTTTTCTTTTTTGAGACAGGCTCTTCCTTTGTAGTTCAGGCTGGCTCTGAGCTCACTATGTAGCCTAGGCAAGCTTTGAACTCAGCAATCCTCCTGTCTGCCTTCCGAGTACTGGGATGACAGGCGTGAGCCACCACGCCCGGCACTGTGGTATGTGGTATTGATGGCTGGTGGGTGTGAGTCTCCACGCCCAGCATTGTATGTGGTTACCAGGGATCAAACTCAGGACCTTGCGCTTGCGAAGCAGGCACCAGCACCACTGAGGTAACCCTCCAGCCCTGTTTTACCTTTTTGAATACAATAAAATTAAAAGTATTCTGGTGCTGGTTGTGATTGTGCATGTCTAGACTGCCAGCCTCATGGGAGGCTGAGACAGGAGGGTAGAAATTTGAGGTCACTCTAGGTAGTGAGGTCTTGTCTCAAAATAAGAAAGGCTGGGGGTGCAGCTTAATGATAGACATGCTTGCTTGAGATACAGAAAGCTCTGGGTTCAATCTCATGTAGGGGAAAAAAGTGTCTAGTATCTGATTCAGTATTAAATAAATATGGACTTTGGTCTTCCTTTTTTAATTTTTTAAGTTTTGAGACAGGGTGTCACTATGTAGCCCAGGCTGGTCTTTCACTCAGTACATAGCCTAGGCTGGCCTTGAATTCTGGTAGTCCTCTGGCCTCAGCCTCCTGAGAGCTGGGATTACAGGCAGGTGCCACCACAGCCTGCAATAATGGATTTGGAAAAAAAGAGGGGAGAAGAATGACTGACACTCTTTTTTTGGACAGATCTCAAAGCCAGAGAATGGCAGGTGAACAAAAACCTTCAAGTAACCTCCTGGAACAGTTTATTTTACTAGCCAAAGGGACCACTGGTTCAGCCCTTACTGCTCTTATAAGCCAGGTGTTGGAAGCTCCTGGAGTGTACGTCTTTGGAGAGCTATTGGAGCTGGCCAACGTTCAGGAGGTAAGAGCGGCTTCCAGAGAATTTCCCTCTGTTCTAAGCCTTTTGGTGCTCCCCCAGCTTTACAAGAATGCCAGTGCTGAAGTGTTCTGGACTGTGAGATTCCCTGTTTAGAGAGGGATGCCAGGTAGCGGGGCAGGGAAGGTGGTTGAGGATGGTGTTTCAGGCTCCTTTTATTCAGTATTTTCCCCTGAACTTGAGTAAAATTTGATTGGGTTACAAGTTACCTAAAAGATAGAATAATGCTATAAATATCGACTCATGTTTAATAGGAGTAGTTTGAGGAATTCTGAGAGACAGAAAACATCCTGTGCAGTGTGGACAAGATTGGTCAGGTACACATAGCAGAAAATTTTGGCTGTTGAACACGAGGTGGATATGAATAAGAAATATTGCCCCTGTGGAAAAGGGCAGCACTGTACTAAAATAGATGTTATAAAAAGCAAGACATATAAAGCAAGGAAGGTGTTCATTTTGGTTCATTGGCTTGATTGTTGTGTCCAGTTTTATTCTCTATGCTTCAAACATGAGAAAATCTGTTAATGATGACTGGATGAAACATGACCAGATGGAAAGAACTTGTATTTCTTAACTTTGACACTTAGGTTTTTATTTATTCGTTTGAGAACAGTGCAGTCATCTTTGCACTGAGGGGAGCCATGCACTGAGGCCACCTTTGGGAGCTCTTGGTGTGTTGGTGGGCTTCATTCACTTTCTCTTTGCTGTCACAAGCTGCACGTGGTGTTGCTGGCTGTGTGGGTGGCTGTCATGCACAGATCCAGGCCTTGGTGCTTCCTGCGGGGTGTGCACCAGATGCTGCAGAGAAGGCCTCTTGTGCTGCTGGTGGTGGTCTGCATGTGGGAGTGGCTGGCTCCTGCTGGGTAGTTCATCCACTTTGTGATCACTGCAACAGCTCCACCCCCAGAGCCCATTGTGACTTGCAAGTTATTGGGTCCAGTGCTGTCTGTCTGCTGCTGCTTCTTGGTCAGGAGACTGGAACAGTTCCCTGTCACCATTCTCCATATGTCTCCTCTTTCTCTGTTGACCAAAGATGGAGAGAAAGAAGCCACACTGGTGGTTCAGTTATCAATTTTTCTTTTTTTTTTTTTTTTGAGACAGGGTCTCGCTTTGTAGTTCAGGCTGCCCTTGAGCTCACTATGTAGCCCAGGCAAGCCTCAAACCCAGCAATCCTCCTGTCTCTGCCTCCCAAGTGCTGGTATTATAGGCGTGAGCCACCACACCTAGCCCTGTGGTGTGTGGTATTGATTGCTAGTGGGCGTGAGTCACCACGCCCAGCATTGTATATGGTTACTGGGATCGAACTCAGAACCTTGCACTTGCGAGGCAGGCGCCAGAATCACTGAGCTAAATCTCAGGCCCTCAGTTACCAAGTTTTATTTAAAGGCAATCTTGCTACCCTGTAAGCTCTGTAAGGTCCAAGCTCCTTGGAGTTGAATACAGAGCCTGACACACAGTAGGCTTTCAGTAGAAATTTTGATTTAGAAGAGATAGAAAATGAATCCTTTGAGGAATATTTGAGAGAACTGGGCTCAGTTTCCAACTGAGATAGAGATAGATGACCAAGGGGTAGTATGTTCTTTCAAGTTCATGAAAAGCCCAGATGAAGGTTGAGTAGTTGTTTGTAACTGTGGAAGTCTGGCTAAGAGTAAATAGATGAACATTGGCAAGACCGGTGAGAGTATTTTAGAGTATCAGCACTAAAGAACATAATGTACTTCATTTATTTTTATAATTGTCTGAAAAGTGGGGCTAGGTTTGGTGGTCTTTATCAGGTGTCTTGCAGTTTTATTTTGGGACTTGAGGAGGTTCATGGTAACCCGAGAAGGTAGACTGATGTGTAGGCTGTCACAGTTCTCACTGGGTACTTAGTAGTCACGTTTCTCTCCCCACAGGTTGTTTTTCCATCGGAGAGCTGGGAGTAGGTTAGTTGTCTTTCACTGGTTTGAACTTATGGGTACAGTTCTTAGAATCTTTTTTTCCTCCCCAAATGGCTAAAATGAAATAGTATTGCTATTGATATGTGCCATATAGCACTTGTTGCTTGTGTTTTGACTGCTGCACTTGGTACACTGGAAGAGTTACAGGCTGTCATTGTAGGAGGAAGGTGCCCTATTAAGGTAATGGACAGCAGAGCAGAGCAGTCCAAGGCAGAACAGTGGCTCTTGTTTTTCTTGTGTAGATGGCTCTCTGCCATCAGCATCAGGGGAGAGTAAGAAATTTTAATGAAAAATTTGGGGCAGCTTCATATCCTGTTCTTCTATCTCAGCTGGGCTTTTCTGCTACACATTGCACTTTGCTACCCACTGCTGGGCTTGTGATCCATGTGTAATTCTGAAATTTGGAATTGACCCTAAGCTTTTCAGTGCAGGTTGATAATGGTTATCAAACTCTCAAGCTGGGTGTGTACAGGACTGCTCCAGGCTCTGGTTGTGTGTGTGTGTGTGTTTTTTTTTTTTTTTTTTGAGACAGGGTCTTGCTTTGTAGTTTAGGCTGGCCCTGAGCTCACTATGTAGCCCAGCCATGCCTTGAACTTAAAGCAATTCTCCTGCCTCTGCCTCCTGAGTACTGGGATTACAGGTGTGAGCCACCACCACTCCTGGCTCTGTTCTTTTATTTTTATTTTTTTTTAGTCTCTGTTTTAATGTAAAGGGAATCCTGAGAAAATTTGAACTGCTTCTAGCTTAGTACCATGTGTGTGTGTGTGTGTGTGTGTGTGTGTGTGTGTGTGTGACAAAAAGCTGCAAGTAATGTAATATTTTGAGGAAGAAAGGTTCAATTTGAGGCTTTAGTAATTTTACTTTTCCCCAAGAATGAGAGTCAGAGGGGCCTCATGGGCCACCAAGTCCAGTAGTGCTGTAGAGCAGCTATCCATCTTTGGCTTAGTCACCCAGCCTCTGTTGAACACTGTAGTGATTGTTAGACAGCTTGTTCTCTAGTGAACGTTGTTTTTCCTCCTCAGCTTGCAGAAGGAGCTAATGCTGCTTATTTGCAGTTGCTGAACCTGTTTGCCTATGGAACATACCCAGATTACATAGGTGAGTTGGTAAAGATCCTTCAAAAGACTTGTCTTGACTGCCTCACTCCTTTGGGAGAACCATGGAGGCCTGTAAAGTGTGTGTGTATTGGGGACCTTCTTGACTTGGCTTTCTTGTTCTGCTGAGCCCTGTCAGTGACCTCACAAACGCGATTTCTCTTTCTACCTTTATTTCCTGCTTGGTAAAATGAGCTCATCCACCACAAACAGCCCTTGTATATTTTCCAGGTGAAATCACTGAGCACTGGTGTTCGTAAGGCACTTGTAGTGCTTTTAAGTGTCAGAAAGCCCACTGTAAGACATTTCAACACCTTAAATTTATCAAAGTAATACCACCATGTTGAAGAAAATTTGAAAAACCTAAAGTCACTCGTAGTTGTAACTAGCATTATATGGCACACTTCTTCCCACTTCTGCTATTTTCCACCAGATGAATTTCAGCACCAAACATAAGAAAAAACAGTTTAGATTTAGTTTTTGGAATCAGAATTAAAGTTAAGAGCTGGAGCACTTGTGGAAATGTCTTGTGGGTTTGTTCCGAGGTTAAGTGGATGCGTCCCTGGGTGTGGGCTGTGTGTTGTGTCACCTGCCGCCATTGCCCTTGCTGCTGCTATGATCAGTACTGTTATGCTAAGTACTGTTTGCTCCTCCAAATTCCATTTCTGCCCTGGAGCCGTACTTTTTCCTCTACCTCCCAAATGAAGTTGTGCTCACTTTTTTCTTTCTCTCTGTCCTCTTAGCCCTTCTACCTTCTTTTTGTCTTCCCTTTCCTTGCCCTTTTCCTCTGATAGTTTGTATCATTTCTCTGCTCATCCTGCCTTGCACTGGTAGCTGTTGAAACTTCTGGTTGAAGATGAGGGCAAGTTTGGGACTGGACTTCCTGTAGAGCAGTGCAGACACTGAACAGATGCTCAGTGAAGATGTGCTCATCGTGTGTCACAAGGGGCGCAAACAGTCCCCTTAAAATAACTGCCAAACCAGCATGTCTGTGTTTGTGTGTGCCTGGCTTTTGAAGATACTAACCTCCTTGTGTGGAGAGACTGAGTCTCTTCTTTTTGGAGGCATGTGATCTCCCGGAGCAGACCAGAAGTGCTCACGCAGTGCTTGCCTCATGAATGTGTTTAGTCATAACAGTGATTTAGTAGGAAATTTGGCAGAGTTGATGAATTTATTCCATAAAAGAAATCCTAATTTTATTTCATGTCTTGATTTTTGTGGTGGGTGGGACCGAGCAGCCAACAAGGAGAGCCTGCCAGAACTGAGCATAGCCCAGCAGAACAAGCTGAAGCACCTTACCATCGTGAGCTTGGCGTCAAGGATGAAGGTACATCTCAGCCTCTCCTGCCATTTCCTGTACCCTGAGTCAGGTGTCTCAGTGGTATCAACAGGGGAACTCAGACACACACAGTGGTACCCTAAATGCATAAAATGTACTTGGTAAAGGACAAAAAAGAAAAAGATGACAGTAAGGATGACATTGAGGAGGGGGAGGACAGTAAAAATTGGGTGATGGAGCAGTAGGTCTTGGTGTTGGCAGCCAGCCATGGGGCCATGAGTAGGCTGGTCGCTTCATCATGTTCAGAGTAGGGTGCTACTTAATGGTGTGCACTTTTTGAACAGCAAGGCATTTTGTGACAAGCTAACAGCTTCCTCCATCACTCTGCACAGTGGGCTGTGCCCATGCTGGAGGAAAGCTGGTACACTGGACACTTCCTGAGAGGACTGCTGGGGATTGAACCTAGGCCTTGCCTCTGTTAGACAAATGCTCTACCAAAGAGCTTTGCCTCTCTCCCAGAGAGGTAGATTTTTTTTTTTTTTTGAGACAGGGTCTCACTTTGTAGTTCAGGCTGGCCCTGAGCTCACTATGTAGCCCAGGCAAGCCTCAAACTCAGCAATCCTCCTGTCTCTGCCTCCCGAGTGCTGGGATTACAGGTGTGAGCCACCACACCTGGCACTGTGGTATGTGGTATTGATGGCTGGTGGGCATGAGTCTCCACGCCCAGCATTGTATGTGGTTTCCGGGGATCGAACTCAGGACCTTGCGCTTGCGAGGCAGGCGCTGGAACCACTGAGCTAATCCTCCGGCCCGAGAGGTAGATTTTTAATACACTGCTTCCAGGATTTTGAAGGTTCATGTGCTGACTTGACACCCAAGCCTTTTGTAAGGTACCACTCATTCCACCATTATCTCTTGAGTGCTCTGGCCCAAATTGATTTAGAAGAAGCCAGGCAGGGAGCTGTTTAGACCATTAATCTCTAGAGACCCAGACATGTTAGCTCACAGCTGACTAGCTCTCATAGGCCTAGCCTGTATCTGAGGTCCGGTGGGTTTGCGTTGGCCCTCAGTGATTGAGCTCAATAGAAGTGTGTTTGTTCTTGGATTGCCCTGCCACTTGCTAAATGATTTTAGCTTAATCACAATTCCTGGTTCTTGCCTCAGGATCTCAGCTAGGAGGGGTTTTTTTTGTGTGTGGTGATTGGCGATTGAACTCAGGGCCTCATGCATGTGAGGCAAGTGCTTCTCCACTGAGCAACACCCAACCTATTTTGTTGGAAGTGAGAACCTGATGGTTTCTGTCTTGATCATGGACTTCCCTAGTGTGATGAGAAGAAGATGAGTTTTTTCTTCTTTCTGCAGTCTGTTGTAAGCTCACCCACCCCTGGAGAGCATGTTCTTAGTCACAGAAAATCTATTTAGAGGCTTTGCTGTATTTCTGTTCCTGTGTGGATCTTCCCTTCTCTGTTTCTACAGATTTGATCACTGTTTATTTCCAAACTATATGTACTCTGTCAGGATTTGCAGAAAGGAAGATATTCAGATATCCTGTTGTCCTGGAGTCATTCATGTTACCATGGCCCAGCACAGGACCATGAGTGGGGAGCTGGTGTTGGTGGCAGGAGTCCGAGGAAACAGTGCAGTGTTGAGAATGACCTCTGTGCCGGCGTCCCTGCCAGCAGCCTGTAGGCGGATGCATTGGCCTGCAAGGTTTTTTGCTAAAATGTTCTGCTGGGCAAGCAGCCAGAGCCTGGGTTTATTGGAGGTTGTGATAAGCTAGCATTATATGCAATCTGCAGGCTTCCCCAAGGAGGCAGGATGGCATATACCAAGTATGCCTCTTTCTTCCAGAAGGTGTCTTAAGAGCTGTAAGAGCATACCCCAGGGTGTGAAAGCCCTGAGCTGGTCAAAGTCCCCCATGTAGAGGACCAGGAGGGCACTTCTGGGTGCTGTAGGGTCTCGCACATCCTACAGTTCATTTCCCTGTCCCCTGTAACACCAGAGCCTGAGTGTCCTACCTTTGGCCTGCTTGGGCTGCATATGAAATCATAGTATAGTATACATGGACTATACATACAGTATATACTCTCTATAGTTTCTATGTCTGTAATATTGTTTTGTAATATTTTAGTATATGTGCTGCTGAAGCGAGCACGTTTTGTAATATTTTAACTTGATAAGAAATAACACAAGTCCAAGTTTCATAATGAAATGAGAAAACTTACATGTCTCCTTAATCATAGTGAATATCCATATTCACAGCACACACACAGGTTGAAATAATGTTTTTTAGTAATTGCTGCGTTTTGCTTGCCACATGGCACAGGCGCACATAAATCTGACACATGCAGAGGCCAGCTTCACCAACAGTGCAGTGGGTGCAGAGTGGAGTTAGCAGGGTGCTGCACCTTTCTGTGCACAGTGTTCTGTTGTTGCCTGTGTATTACCTGGTGGAGCGGGTAATACAAATCATGACAATTTTTAGCAAAGTCACATAACATTAGAAGTTTGTGGTTTCCAGCCTGATCATGGTGGTACATACCACAATCCCAGCCCAGACCACATGGCAGGGTCTTGTCTCAACCTCCCCATCCCCCCACTAGAAAAAGTTTAAGATTTCTGTGGTTGTGTTATCAGCTGTCTGAGGCCACAGGATGTCCTGCCCCAACCTTTGCAGTTACCCTGGCCTGCACT
The DNA here is from genome assembly GCA_004025085.1 of Thryonomys swinderianus. Classification (NCBI taxonomy): domain Eukaryota; kingdom Metazoa; phylum Chordata; class Mammalia; order Rodentia; family Thryonomyidae; genus Thryonomys; species Thryonomys swinderianus. The sequence continues at coordinate 10,759 of PVIC010033983.1, read as the reverse complement.
GCTTGAGCCAGAGGCTGCTGTTGGCTCTGAGCATAGCTGTCTTCTCATTAACACTAGCCTGGCCTTCTCCACAGTGTATCCCCTACTCTGTGCTGCTGAAGGACCTGGAGATGAGGAATCTCCGGGAACTAGAAGACCTCATCATCGAAGCGGTCTACACTGACATCATCCAGGGCAAGCTGGACCAGCGAAACCAGCTGTTAGAAGTGGATTTCTGCATTGGCCGTGACATCCGAAAGAAAGATATAAATAACATTGTTAAGACCTTGCATGAATGGTGAGGCTGGAAGGAGGTGGGGTTGGCCTTGTGTCTCTGCTTGGAAACGTGATTTCCCCAGGGGTCATCAGAGACATTGGGTTCAGCACTGGGGCTGCCTTCACTGGGCTGAGGACAGGGAGCCAGAGTAGGCTTTGTTAGCAATTATAGCTCTGTGGAGCAATAGGTCATTTCAGGCTTCCTACTGCCCTGGCTATAAATTTATTTTTGTCTTAATGCAGCAGGGCTATTTAATAGTGGAAATAGAATACCCAGGCTCAGCATATGGGCTGTGCATCCCAGCCAATCCTGCGCCTTCTAAATGCTGGCACAAAGTTTGGCCATACTCAGGAAATAAACATTTGAAATGTTCTTTGGATAAGAATCACGTTCAGTCAGCAGCTATCTGGCTGGGGTTTGAAACACACTTTGAAGACCAAGACTGGGTTATTACATGGGACATAAACTTACACATCAGTATTTGCTAACTATAGCCTGGCATATATAAGGAATTGGGACATTTGGGTGTACTGTCTTTTTAATGAAATTTTATGTTTGCTAGGGTTTATTATGGAATTATTTAAATGATTTGAGCCTAATAAAGGCAGTTGGACTTAGAGAAGTTCTGGTGAGTCCTGAAAGGGGCTAGATATATAATTGCAGATGTGGAGAGTATGTTCCTAGGCCAGCTTTGTGGAGAGAGATAGGAAAGCTGTTTTCTTCTAGACAGACTGGATGTCTGGTGCATTTCCAAGTAGAAAGGCCAGAGATGAAGGCCCCAGTGTTTATACCCTGGAACCTGCTGTCCATTATGCCTCACTTAGGCTTCTCTGACCTGGGGGCATGTGCTGCCTATCCCTGCCTCTCAAGTTCTGCACCGAGCAAGTTTCTGAGTACTTTCCCTTTGCAATATGTGGCAAAAGCAGAAGCTTTGAAAGCATTGCTAAACTAGTAAATCAGAATGAACTTAGAAAATACCACAGAAGTGTCTGGCACATAAGATTGAATGTCTGATGCTACTAAAATTGGTCATCCTTGTTCAGTTTTGACATGACTGGCACAATATGCCCACCCAAGGCCTGACTTCTTGTTTTAAGCCCCAGCATGTTTGCCCAGGAATGGCTGTCCTGACTCCTGTCCAGGTGGCTCCTTCTTAGACTCTTGTTCAGTATGGGATGACATTGGAAGCAGCGGCTGTGCTGTGAGGGACCACAGACATTGCAAAGGTTCACAATGCTGTACCTTCAGTGGAAGGTGTACGGATAATTGTGTATGAGTCTTCTCTCTTGGGCTGGGGATTTAGCTCAATGTCATCTCATCTGTCTCACAAACGTAACATCCTGAGTTCGATGCCCAGTACTATAAAAGAACCTGAGCTTTTCTTCTCTTGCTCTCTCCTTTTGCCTTCTTTCTTTCTCACCTCTTTCTCTCTTGTGTTGGGAATTGAATCTGGGGCAGACCTCTACCACCGAGCTACGTTCTCAGCCATTTATTTATTTACTTTCGGTTTTTGGAGACAGGGTCTCACTATGTGGTTCAGGGTGCCCTTGAATTCACTAGTGTGGCGAAGCTGGGCTTGAACTTGTAAGCAACACTCTTGCCTCAGCTTCCTGAGTGCTAGGATTACGGGTGTGCACCACCACATTGGGCTTCCTTTTTTTTTTTTTTTCTTGAAACAGAGTCTTGCTTTGAAGTTCAAACTGACCCTGAGCTCACTGTGAAGCTCAGGCAAGCCTCAAACTCACAGCAATCCTCCTGCCTCTGCCTCCCAAGTGCTGGGATTACAAGCGTGAGCCACCATGCCTGACATCGTGGTGTATGGTACTGTTTGCTGGTGGGTGTGAGTCACCACACCCGGTATTGTTATATGTGGTTATCGGATTGAATGAGGGACCGACCTTGGGCTTGCTAGGCAGGTGCCAGAACCACTGAGCTAAATCTCTGGCCCTCTTTTTCTTTTTTTGAGACAGTGCCTCACTTTGCAGTTCAGGCTGGCCCTGAGCTCACTATGTAGTCCAAGCAAGCCTCAAACTCAGCAGTCCTCCTGCCTCTGCCTCCCAGAGTGCTGGGATTACAGGCATGAGCCACCACGCCCAGCACTGGGGTATGTGGTACTGATTGCTGGCATCAGTTAGCACGCCCTATATTGTTGTATGTGGTTACCAGGGATCAAACTAGGAACCTTGTGTTTGTGAGGCAGGCAGCCGGAACCACTGAGCTAAATCTCTGGCCTGGGCTTCCTTTTTTTTTTGAGACAGGGTCTCGCTTCGTAGTTCAGGCTGGCCCTGAGCTCAGTATGTAGCCCAGGCAAGCCTTGAACTCAGCAATCCTCCTGTCTCTGCCTCCCGAGTGCTGGGATTACAGGCGTGAGCCACCATGCCCGGCACTTGGGCTTCCTTTTTTTAGGACAAGATTTTGCAGAGTTGTCCAGGAAGGCTCAAATATGGGATCCTACTGACTCATTCACCCTCAGTGCTGGGATTACAGGGATGCACTACTGCTTCCAGCTTCATTGTTTTTAACTTTTAATTTTTAAAATGAAAAACTGGGAAAATGAACATGGCAACTAGGATATAACTTCAACTTCTGAGAAAATAGGCAATGTCAAAAATAGTATGCTTTTGCCAGGCGTGGTGGCTCACGTCTGTAATCCCAGCACTCAGGAGGCAGAGACAGAAGGATTGCTGAGTTCGAGGCTTACCTGGGCTACATAGTGAGCTCAGGGCCAGCCTGGACTGCAAAGCAAGACCCTGTCTCAAAAAAAAAAAAAAAAAAGAAATGATATACAAAAATAGTATGCTTTTGGAAAATGTGTTTTTCTAGTGAGGAAAGCAATGGCGAGTGCCATGCATAGTTTTTCCCACCTCCTCCCATCTTACATTCTCTTCTGTAAAACCATCTTCTACAGGTTGCAGAAGTTGGAAGTAGAAGTATATTCCAAGAAGCTACCAGTCAATCTCCATATTTGTCCCCCATGTCCGTCGCTGTGTCTGGACAGAGTTGCCCTCTGGAAGGAGGGCAGGAGCAACAGCAAAGGGATTAAGGGAGGCCCATCAATGCTGGGGAGGGCGGCTCCGCTGGCAGAGCTGTGGGTCTCAGCACTGGTTTTCTGTGTTGCAGGTGCGATGGCTGCGAAGCAGTCCTGCTGGGCATTGAGCAGCAGGTTTTGAGAGCCAACCAGTACAAAGAGAACCACCACCGCACACAGCAGCAGGTGGAGGCGGAGGTGAGGGTGGCTCCGTGCCTGCTGCGGAGCTCCTGGCTGTATCTTGGCAGCAGTTTTTACTTTTGTGAGTCTGGGTGTGGCCGGGACAAGTTGGCCCAAAGAGGCTTCGGGCTCAGTGCTGACAGGGGTCTGCGGCCTGTGGCTGCAGCCCTTGGTCCTCTGTTTCTCTCTCATTGCCTCTTATAGTGGGTAGGCAGCTTGGATTGCAGAGAAGGTTCTAATTTCTCAGCTCACATGTGCTCTGCACCTGCAGAGAGAAGATGAATTAGGAGATGGCGCTTTAAAATCAATAGATGGGTCTGAGGTAGAGCGCTTGTCTATGTACAGGAAGCCCAGGGTTCCCACCCAGCTCTGCACACACATGTACACACACACACACACACACACACGACACACGAAGTATGGTGGTTACCGGGTCATCAGCTGAGTGGAAGGAAGGTGCAGGGGCAGCATGTGTGGATGTGAAGGCCCTGGTGAAGCTGTACCACATCTGGGGTATGTAGGTGTGTGTTGCTGTTTGATTTTTTTTTTTTTTCTTTTTGAGACAGGGTCTCCCTCTATAGTTCAGGCTGGCCCTGAGCTCACTATGGTGCCCAGGCAAGCCGCCGCGAACTCAGAAATCCTCCTGTTTCTGCCTCCCGAGTGCTGGGATTACAGGTGTGAGCCACCACATCTGGCATTGTGCTATGCGGTGTTGATTGTTGGTGGGCGTGTCTCCACGCCCAGCATTATATGTGGTTACCGGGGATCGCACTCAGGACCTTGCGCTTGCGAGGCAGGCGCCGGAACCACTGAGCTAACCCTCCGGCCCTGCTGTTTGATTCTTTAAACTGCGTATGCATGCTATAACTTTTATAAACACATGATATATTTCAGACTAAGAAAAAGAGAAAAGGTCAGTGGATGAAATGAAATAAAAGGATGTGTATTTTGGTTTTTGTGAGTCTTGGTGGTTCTCACCACCATAAGTCCTCTTCTCATGGCCTGGAGGCTGGGGGATTGAGGGGATTGGAGGAGGGATTGAATAAGGTGGCCCAGTGTTGGCAGAAAGGCCCAGAATTCCAGGTAAAGACAATATGAAGTAAGTAGCTGTGCCTTTCGAGAGGGGCTTGTGAGTTACCCTACTGATTGAAATAAGTGAAACTTGTGTCTTACTTTCTTTGATTGAAATAAGTGAAACTTGTGTCTTACTTTCTTTGATTGAAATAAGTGAAACTTGAGTCTTACTTTCTTTGTGAGACTGGCTTCTGACTGCGTGCCTGACCTGAAAGAGGTTCTGGGATTTGCCCTGGCCCCTTCTGTGGACTCTTCCTTGTGCTGCCCATGTAGGATGCTTCACAGCTGTACCCCTGGGGTTCACTTGCCCTCCTGCTTCTGGCCAGGGGTTGGAAATGTGTGTAGCATGAGCAAAGGCAGAGACAGCTGGGAAAGGGAGCCTGCTGCTGCTCAGTGAGCTGCAGCACCTTCCTGGGCCCCGCTGCTGGTTTAGGCTGGAGGCTGAGTGAGCAGGGAGGGTGACTGTTCTCCATTCTGTTTATTCCCTGGAACAAACTAGTGAAACCAGGCTGGTCAGGGTTAGGGCAAAGTATAAAGCCTCCACCTTTCCTAGCTGGGGCGCAGAGCGGCCCGGTCACTGCCTGCTCACAATAGTCCTCCTGGATTGCTGCCAGTTGTGTGACAGGTGGTGGGACTGGGTTATCAACATTATCATGGTCATGAACAAAATGAATGGCATTAGTTTTGAGAATTTCGAACTATGCACATTTCTTTGGGTGATGAATAGCATCCAGCAAAACAAAAGCAGGTGTGCATGAAGTTACTGTAAGGACTTGGCTGTGCCCTATTCTTAGATCACAGCGTGGACTCTAAATTGGCTTTTAAGACCCAGCTGGCACATGTATGTTTGTTACCAGTACCTGAGGGAGAAAGCAGCTTCCTGCCAGCAGAGCCTGATGGTGCCACCAGGTGGTGCTAAAGACTTACATTTGAGAGATTCTGAGGAAAAAGTCAAGGCACTTTTCTCACCATTGGGATCATCTCTAGATTTGAGAGACTGCCGAAACCTTAGAACAGACCTGTGCAGTGGAGAGAGAGCAGAGCTGAGTGTGTGGCTTCGTCAGTTACTGCTGGAGCTGGTACCAGGCGAAAGGGCTGACATGCCCACTGTGAGGCACCCAGATGGTGCTCACTGAATGCTCGAAAAGGCAAATGAATCTGCAAAGACCAAGGTCCCACTGTTGTGTTCTGCATGTATTTCTGCTTCTGTCATCCCAGGGTTAAATTGTACAGCCATTGCCTTTTCTTTTCTTTTCTTTTTTTTTTTGAGACAGGGTCTTGCTTTGTAGTTTAGGCTGGCCCTGAGCTCATTATGTAGCCCAGGTAAGCCTCCAACTCACAGCAGTCCTCCTGCCTCTGCTTCCTGAGTGCTGGGATTTCAGGTGTGAACCACCATGCCCAGCACTGTGGTGTGTGGTACTGATTGCTGGTGGGTGTGAATCACCACACCCGGTATTGTGTGTGGTTACTTGATGGGACCAGGGACCTTGCACTTGCTAGGTAGGCGCCCAAACCACTGAGCCAAATCCCCAGCCCAGTATAGCCATTTTCTCATCTGAGCTGGTAATCTTTTCTTTTCCTCTCTGTCCATCATCCCCTCCTTTTTTGTTGTACTGGGAATTGCATCTGGAGCTTTGCACTGAACTATATGTCCAGCCCTTTTTTTACCTTAAAAAATTTTTTATTAGCACATTTTTTCAGTATATGTAGTTTACAATAATCTTGGACGGTGGGTACATGTATATACTACAGCTTGTTTCTTTTTTTAAATCCCCTCCTTTAAAAATTTTTTTTTTTTTAGTATTGAGAATTGAATTCAGGGACTCAAGCTTGCTAGGCAGGCTGTATGCCACTGAACTAGCTACATCCCTGTTGCTAAAAAATTTTTCATACAGGATCTCACTGAATTGCTGAATTACTAAGGTTAAACTTGTGATTCTCCTGCCTCAGCTTCCCAGAGGGAGCTGGGGTTACCAGCATGTGGTGTCACATGCAGCTTTATCTTTCAATTGCAACAGTGTTCTTTGCAGGGAAAGCAGTGTTCTCCCAGATCCATGACAACTTGTTCTGGGGAGTTATAAGGGGGACCCTGTCACAGACTGCCTGGGAGTATCCTCCCCTTTAATCCTCCCTCCTTACCATATTGCTTAGATAGTTCAGCCTCCCAAAGGGATAGAACACTAGCAGTGTAAGTAGTTTTGGTATTTCTCTCTTTTTTTTTTGAAGACAGGTTCTCACTTTGTAGTTCAGGCTGGTCCTGAACTCACTATGTAGCCCAGACTAGCCTTGAACTCATAGAAATCCTTCTGCCTCTGCCTCTGGAGTGCTGGAATTACAGGCTTGAGCCACCACGCCTGGCATTGTGGTGTGTGGTACTGATTGCTGGTGGGTGTGAGTTGCCATGCCCGGTATTCTTGCACATGGTTACCAGATCTAACCAGGGATTTTTCGCTTGCTAGAAAGTGCGCTGGAACCACTGAGCTAAATCTCTGGCCCGGATTCAGTGTTTCTGAGCCATTGTGCCAGAGGGAAAGAAAGTTTCATCACTGAATCACATGGCTTCTCACATGGTATTTGATTTTGGAGTGCATTTTTCTTCTTATATGAAAGTGCCCTTTCCTGGGGCCCTGCAGAATGTTCATGTGGAGCTGCTCTGTTCACTTGCAGAATAGACTGTATCCAGCACTCCTGGGCAATAAAGGAAATGTGAGCCCTACTTGTGCTGTGTAGAGGCCTGTAGAATTGAGTTAGGGACAAGCCTGGGGCGGGGTGCTGTCATAGCTCCTTCTGGCTCCTCCTGAAGGTGGTTCTTTCCATTTCCGTTCCTTTCTTTGAATCACTCTTCCAACTCTGAGCTCTCTTTTCTGTTCCGTGCCTCTTCAGCTGCCCTGAGCAGACCTTCTCTTTTTGCCAGATCTTTTAAGCTCTTTGATAGAGACAGGTTGCTTCTTTTTATTTTTTATTTTTCTGAGTATCACTGTTAGCCCAGGATAGCCTTGAACTCTGGTGATCTTTCCTCAGCCTCCTGATTGCTGGGATTTCAGGGATGTGGCTCCATGCTCAGCAAGCCAGGCTTGATTTTTGCCAGTAGGTGCATTCACACAAAAATTGCTGAGACCTGTGTTTTAAAGAGCTGGACAAACTGCATCACCTGGGACCAAGGGGGGCAGGGATGGACCAGGGTGCCTAAGGAACAGCATCTGATGGGCCTGGGGCTAGTTAGGCTGGAGAAGACCGTCTGTGGGGATATCTATCACCAGCTGAAGGAGGGTATCTGGAGGAGGAATTGACTTCTCAGAAAGCATGAGGCCGAAGCAGGCTTGAGTTGTTGGCCTCATGGGTGCCAGTCCAAGTCCCAGAAGCAACTCTCTGCTCTGAGGCAGCCCAGCTCCTACAACTGGGATTGGCTCTCTGTTCTCAGCTAAGTCTGTCGCTGGCTTATGTGTGTCTTACAAGGCAGGCTGAGTGTTTAAAATGCCCATCGAACAACTGTTTTGAGTAGGGCCTGTCTCTCTCAGAACCCAGTTGGGGCCACGCCCTCTCCTGGTGGGGCCTGGCCTTTGCGGAGGAGGAAACATGTCCACTTGGCATGGCGGTGCCTGACCCAAGCTGCCTTCTCTGCAGGCAGACCTTTGCTTCTGAGGGCTCAGGCGAATCTGTTGAGTCAGGAGAGTGAGATGTGGCATCTGGGCTGCACAGGGGACCCAAGGGCAGGCCAGGCAGTTGGCATGAGGGTACTGCTAGGCCTGTGCTGTGGGGGTGTGGGTCAGTGGGTGGGCAGCCTGTGAGAAAGACATGTTCTACTCTCCAAGCAGTCAGGGTCCTCTGGAGAGTCTTCACCAAGCCCAGAGTCAGGATCACAAGAGGCTGAAAAGCAGAGATGACACCACTGGTTTTGGTGGCCATGGTGGTGCTTGACTGTCATGTGGAGCTGCTGTTCACTTACAGAAGCTGAGGGAAGCTGAGGCAGGAAGATTGCAAGTTCAGAGCCCAGCCTGGGCAACTTAGTGAGACCCTGCCTCCAAATGAAAAAAGTAAAAAGGGCTGGGGATATAGCTCAGGGCTAAAATGATTACCTGGCATACCCAAGGCCCTGGTTCAATCTCCACATTGTGGAAAACAAAACTAAACAAAGCCCCCCCCAAAAAAACAACGGAAAAAGAAAAAAAGATGGCTGCCTCCAAGTGTGCTGTGGTAACAAGTGTGGCTTTAGTCAGTGTGTATTGAGTACGAGGGAAGAAAAGTACTGGCTCTTGGGTCCTATTTACAGCAAGAGAAAGAATCAGGTGCCTCCTTCCTCTCATGAGCCAGGGCTACTGCTGTCTTGAGCTCACACTGGGACCACAGACCAGGCCTTCCGGGTGTTTGCATGGTGCAGTGGCAGGCAGCAGGCCACTCCCAAGCTCCTGGAAGTGGCAGCGCACTCACCCTGCGTCAGGGCACCGAGGACGGAGGAGGAACAGTGGTCAAGCTCCTCATTTATGTAAAGCAGCAATGCAATGGGTGGTTCCAGCACTTGGCAGTTCTTTTTCTGCTTTCTCTTCTTGCATCACTTAGTTGGTGGGAGTTCATCTTCTAGTAGTTTATTCCACAAGGGTTTTGGGGGCCTGCCAGCTGAGCACCCCACTTGGCTTTCTCTCTCCAGGTTACCAACATCAAGAAGACGTTGAAGGCCACCGCGTCCTCCTCAGCTCAGGAAATGGAGCAGCAGCTGGCTGAGCGGGAGTGCCCGCCACATGTGGAGCAAAGGCAGCCCACCAAGAAGATGTCCAAAGTGAAAGGTCTGGTCTCCAGCCGCCACTAGGGCCGGCTGGGGCAGCTGGTACTCACCAGTCCTGGGTCCGCTGGGGAGGGGACACCGCGGGCCTATTTCCTCCTCTCTCTACCTGCAGTGAGTCCAGTCCTGCCCGCCCTTCACCAGCGCATCCCCACCCATCAGTACTGTTCCACAAACTGCTCCCCTACGCCCTGCCCCAGTTGGTCCCTTCAGACTCAGGGGCTCCACGGATGCCACTCTTACAGAATTGGGCCCTGTCGGCCCCCCAGGAGGCCCTTCCTCTGTATGTGGGGCCTGTCTCCTTCCTGGTTGTTCTTCTGCTCCATGACCTTTTGTCAGGCTGGTCCTCAGCTGGGACAGCTTTAACCAGCCCACAGGGATGAATGCCTGGGGTCCTTTGCAAGCAGGGGCCTTCTCTGCCGGGTACACAGTTCCCATCATGGTGCAGGTGATCTCTGGCCAGCTGTCCACTTGCCCTGCTGCCCTCTCCCATCTCACCCTGCTGGCAGTTCCTGTCGGCCACGGGGGACGTGGTCTGGGCTGTTTACTAAACCTGCGGGTTTTCAGCCTCTCAAGCCCAGCTTGAATCCCTCGACTGTGGTACAGGCTGCCAACCTCAGTGTCTGAGTGGACTGCTGAGGGCCTGCTGGCTGGCAAAGTCCTGTGCCCCATCCCCGTGACCGCTCAGCCTCTGATGGGCATGGGCCCTGCTGCCCCAGGGTGGGCTGGCCCTGGATGGGGCTGGTGGCACCTTGCGCCATGGCCTGGTGAAGGACTCACTGCTTCTGTCTCTTCCCTTTCACCGTCCCTGGTTGGTGACCCAGAGCCCTCTGATGACAGCGTACTCCTGACCAGAGAAAGGACTTGACTAGACTTTCTGAACTTGAACAGTTTCAGGTTATATTTTAATTTTTTTTGTACAGGTTGATTCTAATACATTTCAACATGCTTTTTTCCCCTTGTGTCAATATTTGTTATAAACTGATCGCCGGAGATTTCCACCTGCTTGGAGGGTGGCATGTGTGTATGTGTGTGTGTTTTGTTTTTATAAGGGGAGGTGGAGGTCCTGGACTGATATTAAAGTACATTGAGGAAAAAGCACATTTTTGAACAAAAAATAAAAGTGTAGATTTGCTGTATGTGCCTGGAGTGTGGGGCTGCATGGCTGGTGGGTGTGGGTGGGAGTGGGTGTTCTAGAGCTCTGTGGTGCTGTCGGTAATGTGTGTGCAAAGTGGGCTTTTCCCTTTTCCAGAGAGTTCAGCCATGCCGTCACTGACGGGGTGTTTAGTGTCATCTCCCGTCCTCGCTGGCCCATGCACCCACTCTAACGCCCTGGCCTAGAGACTTCAGTGTAATCCTAAAGTATGTCTCGTGAATTCCCCTGGTTGGATGCTCTACGGAAAAGGGGTCCTAATAGTAAATAAATGTGGCACTCCCTGCAAGT
>PVIC010033982.1:0-19827 GCA_004025085.1 Thryonomys swinderianus | reverse complement strand
TGGTGGGCGTGAGTCTCCACACCCAGCATTCTATGTGGTTACCAGGGATCGAACTCAGGACCTTGTGCTTGCGAGGTAGGCGCCGGAACCACTGAGCTAAATCTCCGGCCCAATATAACCTGATTCTTTTTTGAAATATCTAAATGTCCCAGCCCAGGTTCTGGTTTTCTACCTCAGGCTGATCTATACCCCAGCGTCCCGGCTGGAGCCTCAGGCTTGCGCTGAATGGCACCTCCAGCGTCTCAGGCCTGCGCTTGCAGAGCCTATGTGGGGCCCGCAGCCTCCGTCGCTGGAGGAGCTGCTTCCTCTGAGTACATGGCGGGCCCTCCCATGTGTAGGTTCTGCACCCAGGGGCTCAACCAACTGCAAAGCAAAAATACTTCTTTAGATCGCATCGGTCCTAAACATGTGTAGCCTTTTTATCGCCATTATTTCCTAACCAATCCAGCATGACAACTATTTACATAGCATTCACACTGGATCAGGTATTATCAGTAATCTAGACATGATTTAAGTAGGTGGGAGGGGAGATATGCCGAGGTTACATGCAAATACTGCACCATTTATGCAGGATACTTAAATTTGGTAACTTCAGGAGGTCCGAGAAGCAGTTCCCCTGGATACCAAGGAATAACAGTGATAGCATCTTGGGGAACTGGTACATACACATATGGCATCCTGACTGTTTTTATTCCTCCTGTCCTCTGCCCTTCTCTCTCTTCTTTCTGTAACCCTTTTCCCCTCTCCTCAGTCTCCTCATCCCCCTTATTCACTGGATCTGGCACTGGGCAACTTCTGACTTTTTCCCAAAGTCAAAACTCCATGAAATTCCGTGAAAGGTGAACGGTTTGGATTGGTTCTGTCTCTGTCTCTGTGTCAAACTTGAATAAAGGATCTGAAACCAGGAGGCACAGTGGCTGCCTTGTAAGCTTTCTTTCACTCAATCTGGACAAAAGTCCTGTGGGCTACGTATTACTGTTGTCATCCCACTTTGCAGGTGAAGAAGCAGAGTCACAGAGGAGGCCAAGTACCACGTCCAAGGTCATGATATGCTGTACGATAGCACAGTAAGTCTGTGCTCTTCGCCGAGGCTCTCTGCTCCGTTCTGTGCAGGATGATGCCACCTCTTGCCTGTTCCCAAGCTGGATCCTTTCCACTTTGACCTCAGCGGCATCTGGCTCCAAGTGCTGATTATGCTTTTCCACGTTGCATAAATGTATATGTTTGGATTCTGAATAAACCAGCATTTATTCTATGTGCAAATAAATGTAAAAATGCTTTTACTGGAATGCAAGTAGTGAGAAATCTCACATAATCAGACACTCCCATCAGGGCTATTTCAAAATAATTTGTGCTCATTTCGATGATTCTGATGTGCCACAAGAATCTAAAATGCCATCTGGACGATCAAAGATAGTTTTAAATATAATCTAGCAGAATTTGTATGATGAGCACATTTCAGTGTAGTTTGATAATTGCGTATTTGTGTCTACTCTCTGTTGGAGCCCTCAGTTAACCAGAAAGTTAAGTGAACCAGAACCCCTCCTTGGATCAGCCGTCAGTGAGACTCATATTGGTCCTTTGTCGCCTGTTAGAGTCGTCCTAGCTTAGCAGTCGGGCACCTGGTAGCCAAGAAAACAGTATTGGCATTTATGCAAAGAACTAGATGAGAACGAACAGCCTAGCCTGGGAAACCTTGAAGCCTAGGTTTGGAGCCGTGCCCAGGACAGGGCTGCACTGAGGTCAGAAGGGAGGTGCCCACGGCAGAGTAGACCTGTGAGTGAGTTGGACAGTGGTAGCCTTGAGCACGAAGGCTGGGCTAGAAGGGCTCTGTCTGTCCTGACGTGTCATGACCCTAGGAATCACAGGTAGACTAGCATGGAGTCTAGACAGGAGCGTCCCCACTAGCATGCATTCCTGGCCGGGAAACTGGTGGGAAAACAGACTATTTCTTTGTTATCTGTCCTTGGTCGACGGGGCTAAGGCAAGTGCCTAAAGAACTAAAGCATCTGACCTGTAAGTGTGGCCAGTGGCGGGCTGAGCATAGGGGGAGCAGGGGTCCGCACAAGGACGTGCCAGGCCCACTCTCAAATCGTTTGCTGTCTTGTTTTCCTGTGTGCTGTTCTTGGGTCCTAACAACTAGAGGAAAGTAAATCATGAGGACTGCAAGGCGTCCATCCCTGGGTTTGCAGCCAGCCAGGAATGCTGTGAGGTGGGTTAGTCCCTCCCCCTGACTGGAGAACCAGTGTTTGAGGCAGGGTTGTGTGTGTGGGTGGAGTAGAAGAGGGAGAAGCCGATTTACCCCCCCCCCCCGCCTGCTCCTTTCTTCCTGTATCCACCAAGCACCAACGCTGTGTCTGCTCTAGGTGGGTGCGGAGTAGGAGGGGATCCCAGACCAGGCCTCTGCCCACATGAAATGTTCTACTGGGGACATCTGTAGATTAGGATGGGGCCCCAAAGTAAGGCCTCCTGAAAACCAACCGTGAGACCCTTTGCAGCTGAGCTGTGGGAGTCCCAGGCCCTGGTCACCCAGCACCACCGTGACCTTTCTGCTCCCATCAGAAAGCAGAAGTGGAGTTTAGAACTCAGGGCCCAGTTCCCCCTCTGTCTCCAGGCGCCTGCTGTCCTCAGGGCCTTGAGCATAGCTGTCCAGGCGGGAGACATTTTGATCAGTGTACTGCACTCTATTACTGATAACCGGCTCCTGCCAGTTGTTTCTTGTGATAATGTGTGTGAGGAAGGGCACAGGGATGATAGAAAGCTTCCCAAGGTCAGAACGGCGGACCCCATTCACAGAAAGCATTACTCACCGAGCGCTGTTTGGTTACCCTGCCCATAACAGCAGATTCCTAGACTGAGAGGAGCTCAGCAGTCCAGCATTTGCCTGGCACCTTGAAGGTCTTGGGTTCCATCTCCAGCACTGCACAAATAAAACAAAAACAAAGCAAGACCCTGTCTCAAAAAAAACAGGGCTAGCTATTAGAACTATGGGGTACCCCCTAGCACTTCACCCATACTAGGTCATTCAATAGTCACACAAGTCCTACAAAGATGGCACTTGTATTTTATAGATGAAGAAACTGAGGCATGGAGGATGAATAATTTGCTTAAGGTTAGAATTATAACCCAACACAGCTCAGGTTGAAATCTCCCTATATCCCTTGTGATTCTTGGGTCCTTGGATAAGTGACAGGTCTGAATATAAATGCACACTGTCTGACTCCAGACTAAGTGCTTTATTATTTTGTTATTTTGTTTTTTGAGACAAGGTCTTGCTAAGTAGTTCAGGTTGGCCTTGAACTCACTATGGCCTCAGATTTGTGGTGATCCTCTCACATCAGCCTCCCAAGTGCTGGGGTACAGTAGACCCTGTGTTCATAGTTGGTATGTGCATGGATGTATGTTCCACACACGTCTGTATGTATGGTGTGTGTGTGTGTGTGTGTGTGTGTGTGTGTGTAAAGGATTGTAGGACAAGCTTTTGCTTTTAAGAAGCTTAAAACCTAACAGAAAATACAAAGATGCACTAATCAGGAATCCCACCCTGGCCTTCAGGCCATGGCAAATTAGGAGCACCCAATTTAGAAACAGAAATAAATGACTTAGCTTGCAGGAAAAGTAGAAGAGAAACATGTTCTAGATGTGCTACCAGGCCTGCGATAAACACCCAGACACTGCTGGGCCACCTGGTGTATCAGATAAACCCTCCTGCTTTTGTGGTCTGGAGCCTGCTTCCACAGGTCGAAAGCCCCTTTCTGTCACACCTTCTTGCCCTTCTCTGTGCAAAGAAACTCACCAGGAGACTAGAGCACAAACACGAACCAACTTTTCCTGAGACATTTCAGGTAAAGCTGGCCCAAGAACCCAAGAAGAGCTGTCTCAGTACAACCGGAAGGAACAGGAGGAAACCAGAAAGTCCTTCAGCAAAGGCCTTGAAGGATGAGTTCTTGTTTTGCTTTGGTGTATTTGTGGGGGAGGTAGATATTGATATTGAATTCTTTGTAATTCGAAACTGAACACTGTCATCTAGCTAATGCCTCCATAATCATTTGTAAAAAATGTATAAGATATTCTTTTTAGGTATATTCCCCCAAAAATTGAAAGCAGAAATTCAGATATTTGTACACCCATATCTGTAGGACCAATATTCACAGTGGTCAAAAGGAGGAATGAAGGGCCGGAGGGTTAGCTCAGTGGTTCCAGCACCTGCCTCGCAAGCGCAAGGTCCTGAGTTCAATCCCCGGTATCCACATATAATGCTGGGCATGAAGACACGCCCACCAACAATCAACACCGCATACTACAATGCCAGATGTGGTGGCTCATGCCTGTAATCCCAGCACTTGGGAGGCAGGGACAGGAGGATTGCTGAGTTCGCAGCGGCTTGCCTGGGCACCATAGTGAGCTCAGGGCCAGCCTGAACTACAAAGCGAGACCCTGACACAAAAAGCAAAAAAAAAAAAAAAAAAAAAGGAGGAGTGAAACGTGGCATAGACATACCGCAGAACATATCCAACAGGATGAATGAAAATCCTGGTACCTGATGCACTGAGGGTAGACAAGATTGTATCATTCCATCTACACAGATGCACTTAAAACCGGCAGAGACATGGAAACAGAAGGGAGAGTGGAGATCAGGAGGGTCAGGTGATTATTGTTTACAGGGTACAGAGGCTTTTATTGGAATGATAAAGGTTTGGAAAATGAGTATCAGTGATAGTTACAGAACATGGCGAATGTTACAAACTTAAAAATTGTTAAAATGCTAGCTTTTGTGGTATGTATATTGTACCACAATTAAAAAGTCAATAATAGCTGGGTGTGGTGGCTCACACCTGTCATCCCAGTGCTTGGGAGGCAGAGCCAGGAGGATTGCTGAGTTCTAGGCTTGCCTGGGCTCCATAGTGAGCTCAGGGCCAGCCTGAACTACAAGGTGAGACCCTGTCTCAAGAAAAAGTCAATAATAAAGAAACAACAAAAAATGATTTGGTAAAGCGATAGGTTCCATCCACACCATCTGCAAAAGCTGTGAAACTGGCATCAGTGTGAAGATTAGAGCAGAATTTGTATGAAGAAATTACAGAATTCTACTAAGGTTCATTTTTAAAAGATTTCTATAAATGGAGAGAGCTACACTGTGTTCCTAGTGGAAAAACTCAATTTGCTAAGGATGTCACTTCTCCACAAATGAATCTCTAAATATAAGGCAACCCTAATCAAAATCCAAATATCTTTTTTGGAACTTAACCAAATAACTCTAAGCTCATCACAAAAATTGAACACAAAATAAGCAAGGGCAGTTTTGAAAAGAAAATGGGAAAAGGAGGAAGAGAAGAGAGAAGAGTCTTTGCAGACATAATGGAAAGAAGAACTGTTCATGTTTTTGGTGCCCGCCACAGCATTGACAGCAATTAGGGGATCAGTACAGCAAAATATAAAATATAAACCAAATAAGTACCAGAGCTTTGCATTGGATAAAAGTGATATTTCAAGAGAATGGAGAACAAATGGAGTATTCAGAAATGGTGCTGAGGAGCCAACCCATCTTACAAGATTCTACAGAATGAGAAATGCACATGTACATGTCAGTATCTTGATTGATATAACACTGTGGTTTTGCAAAATATTTTTACCGGGAGAAGCCGAATAAAGTATAAACAATCTCTATATTCTCACAACTGCCTGTCAATCTGCAATTATCTCAATAAAATTTCAATTAAAAATGGTACTGTGAAAAATAAACTATTCTTAAAATCTTAGATTCCTGCAGTTTAAGAGAAATTAAATCTTATATGGTTTTTAAATATCACAGCCATAAGTGAACACTGGTATATTCTTTCCATAGGGAAAGACTTTCCCATGATTCTCTAAAGCCAAAAGCTACAATAGAACAAATAGGTTAGTTTGTTTACCTAAACATTGACCTTCTGCACAATGACAAAATATTTCTGTAAAAGTAAAAGACAAATGTACACTGGGAAAAATATTTACAACGTATATAAAAGACAAAGAGTTAACTTTCCTTAAAAATAATCAAGGAGGGCATCTGAAATGAACAGACACTTCTCAGAGGCAGAAGTCAAAGTAGCTAAGAAGCGTATGAAGAAATGTTCAACATCGCTGGTCATTCGAGAGATGCAAATGAAAACAACACTGAGATTCCATGTCACTCCACAAAGAATGGCCGCTATTACAAAATCAACCAACAATAAATGCTGGCAAGACTGTGGGGAGAAAGGAACCCTTCTCCACTGCTGGTGGGACCGTAGACTTGTACAACCATTGTGGAGATCTGTGTGGAGATTCCTCAGAAAACTGGGACTAGAGGTCCCATTCGACCCTGCTATCCCCCTGCTAGGAATATACCCAAAGGAATTGTAAAAATCACATTGGAAAGACAGATGTACACCCTTGTTCATAGCAGCTCAGTTCATGATAGCCCAATCCTGGAAACAACCCAAATGTCCATCAACTTGGAGACTAGATAAAGAAGATGTGGTTTTTTTTAAAAAAAAATGGAATATTACTCTGCCTTAAAGAATGTTAAGATTGATTCATTTATGTGCAAATGGAGACACCTGGAGGAC
This sequence comes from Thryonomys swinderianus, assembly GCA_004025085.1. Classification (NCBI taxonomy): domain Eukaryota; kingdom Metazoa; phylum Chordata; class Mammalia; order Rodentia; family Thryonomyidae; genus Thryonomys; species Thryonomys swinderianus. The sequence continues at coordinate 13,240 of PVIC010033982.1, read as the reverse complement.
ACACTAATAAGTGAAATAAATAGAACACAGATAGGCAAATACCAGATCTTTTCTTTGATATAAGTACCTGTAGAGGTAAAGGAGCTCTAGAATGTATGATGGTTTTTGTAGAACGGGAAATATCCAAAAGGAACTTGGTATGGGAATGCAATGAGGGGAAATATAATCATATTTATATGATTTGGAAAAAATAAAAGTATGTATATAGGGGGTGGGGAGGGGGTGAGTGGGCAGGGACGTGGGTAAAAATGAGAATTGACCTGTGTCACATATTGGTACAAATCCCCCGATGTTTTGTGTGATTGTGAGCTGTGTATATAATGTAGCAATAAAGTTTATTGAATAATGCAAAATATAATCAAGGATCCCTTACAAATCAATAAGAAAAATGACAAATTTCCTAAAGGGAAAATAGGTTGCAGATATAAATAGACCATTCACAAAAGAATAAATACAAAAGGCCAGTAAACAAGGGGGAAATGTAGACAGTGAAACAAAAATCAATAAGGAAAGAAAGTGTAAATCCTGAGAAAAATATGGTTGAAAGAAAGAGAGATGCACTTTCCAAGTGCATGGGGCACTGGGAGGTCCATGCCAGAGTGGGCAAAGACAAAGACACTGAGTTGGCCGTTACTGATTGGGTGCACACAATAACCTGAGGGAGTATTAGGTGACACAGGGTGCAGGTGCCTCTGAGGGTGATGATAATCCTATGTTGATGAGGATCTTAGGTTGATGAGGATCTTAGGCCGATGAGAAGAGAGAGACGGCAAAAGCAGGCTTAGCAGGTGGCGCGAGACAGAGAAGGCTAATAAGGAATCTGTCCTTCCACCAGGTGAAAACTTCCTCTCTTTTAAACTACTACTCAGTTCTCAAAGAACCAGGATGTCTTCAGCTGATGTAATCTTGCCCTGGAGCATCACAGCGGCACAGGGCCATTGAGCCTCAAGAGTGAGGCTCACAGGAGTGATGTGTCTGCAGGCCGTGGTCAGCCCACACAGCAAGGAGACATTCGATCCCAGATAGCCCTAAGCATAATTTAATTATGAAATGATTTTTCCCCCAAAAAATTACATACCATGACTCTTGACAGCACAGAACAACTTTAAGAAGGAAAGCACTGGCTAGGTCAGGTTTTCTCAGAGCTGATTTTGGTGGTACAACCAGAAATTGCTATCATCAGAGCACCCTGTGGTTTGTACTCCACAAACCTTCCCTGGGACCCGCTCAGTGGGAGGGCGCTTTGTGTTCGCGCCCTTTGTTTGCATGTGCAGCTGCTCTTCCTCTTTGCGCGCATCAGTGGGTAACAATGACCTTGTGCTCCCTGTTCCTCAGAGGGTAACAATGACTGTGCTTTTCTAGTTTCTGTCACCACAGCTGACCCCTCAGAACAGCCGCACCTGTGTGGCTGACAAGAAGCGCATCCGATGGAGGATGAGCCTTAGTTCTGGTCTGAACTGTGGGTGTTTTTCTCCTTCTTTGAGTCAGCGACTGCATGTTAACTTCACATTTCTACTTTTGAAAGTACCTTACTAAAGACCCTGGGATTTGTGTTTCCAGCTTCAGGTTCACAGAAGCATTTGAGGTTTTGTTTGTTCCCTCAGTAGAAAAATAAATCCTAATGAATCAGCCCTTTCTTTCCCTATGACTGGCTAAAATAACACAGCATTACAATATTTTTGAACACTTCTTCTGGCAGTTAGGTTATTATACAGATCCCATTGGTGCGATAAATCACAATTTTTAAAATGGGTTCTCTACTGGCTTTAGGCAAAGAAAAGCTGTAACTGCTTTCTGAAACTAATAAAAATTAAATGTATTTAAAGAGAAGGGACCAAATGAATATTTTATTACAGAGCACTGATTCATTTAGGTATCAACCCAGAAGGTGCCTCTGAAAAGAATGAGTTTTGAGTTGTGTATTGCTGAAGACTCTTAAAGTAGAAGGTTAAAAGGCGGGAAGGGAAGAAGAAAAGAAGGCAGAGGAGGAAAAAAGAAAAAAGGAAGAAAATAAGAGGAGGAGAAAAAGGGGAAGAAAAATATAAATATCTTTGAAGAATTTTGGTTCCCTAGATTTTCCTTCTGAGCAAACATGAAGATTTTTGGCATATTTTTCTAGAAAATTCTAGCAAGTGCAATGAACTTACTGATATAGTAAGATGGGAAATTTCATAAGTTTATAGAGTAGAGGTACAGACTGAAAGAAAATAATGGATTTTGTAGATGATGTATTTATTTCAACTTTTTTTTTTTTTTTGAGACAGGGTCTTGCTTTGTAGTTCAGGCTGGCCCTGAGCTCACTATGGAGCCCAGGCAAGCCTCGAACTCATCAATCCTCCTGCCTCTGCCTCCTGAGTGCTGGGATGACAGGCGTGAGCCACCACGCCTGGCACTGTTATGTGATATTGATTGCTGGTGGGCGTGAGTCACCATGCCCAGCATTGTATGTGGTTACCGGGATTGAACTCAGGGCCTTGCGCTTGCGAGGCAGGCGCCAGAACCACTGAGCTAAATCTCCAGCCCTGTATTTCAACTTTTAATGATGCTGTCATTTCATCTACCTGGGCCACACATCATGGTTTTTTTATCTTTCAAAAGATAAAAAACGATTAATGCATCTTTGCAATACACGATGCATATATTTATCTTGGAGTATTGGTACATACACATAGGGCATCTTGATCCTTTTCATTTCTCCTTTTCCTACCCTCTCTCTTGTCTCCCCACCCTCAAGCCCCTTCCACCACACATCATGAGTGTTACAAAACCACACACATAAGTCAGACTGTGAAAGGAGGGTCACTAATGTTCCATAGGTCTTTGGCTTTCCAGTTGGGTTTCTGGGAGCACTAGTGTCACACGCAAAAGGGCGCTAAGAGGCGGAAGGGTGTGAGGTAGGGCAGGGAGAAGAGACCTCCAGGTCAAACAAAGGATCTTGGCTTCATCTGTTCCGGACTGTGGCCACCATTCCAAAGCAGCCTATAACTGTCTCCTCCAGCTGGAAATTGAGAGTTGTGAAGGCTTTCTCCAGAAGCCCTTCAAAACAAAAATGTTTTCTTTCATTACCATTCATCAAATGTCTTGAGGCCGAAGATTTAGATCAGTAGTCCCAGTGCCTGCCTTGCAAGCACAAGGTCCCTGGTTTAATCCCTGGTAACCACGTACAGCAATACTGGTCATGGTGACTCACGCCCACCAGCAATCAGTACCCCATACCACAGTACTGGGCATGGTGGCTCACATCTGTCATCCCAGCATTCGGGAGGCAGAAGCAGGAGGGTTGCTGTGAGTTGGAGGCTTGCCTGAGCCACACAGTGAACTCAGGGCCTGTACTATAAAGCCAGACCCTGTCTCAAAAAAAATAAAAAATAAAGTCTTGAAGCCAGACCTTGTCACTATTGCTAAAGAAAAGCCAGCTTTCCTCAGTCATGTGCTCTGCGTGATGGTAACATTCAACTTAATTGAACTGTTTCTTCCTAATCTGGGGGAAGACAATTTAGTTCAAGAGAGAACATAATTATATCTACCTGCTTTAAGAAATAGTTTCATGATTTGAAAGTTAAGAAGCACCGCAATTGGGACAATTCCTTGAGGTAAGTAAATCATGTGGGTTATCCCCCTTGCCGTGGAGGTAGAGTCAGACATAATGACAGGATGTATTGCTCTAGGACTCATTCCAGCCATCATACCAGCCAGCGTGCATGGTAGGGAAAGGGGCTTGAGAATGCAGAAAACACAGAGCTAAATGCCTTTCTCAAGGAAATTTTTTTTAAATTCCCCTTCAGAAACTGATGCATTCTGACTCCCGGGAGACCAATTTTTGTGGCTTCTTAGTACCAAAATGACTGTGATTTATGGTAATTCACATGTTTGAAAGACTTTATTTGTCACATTCCTCTTTTCAGCCTTTATAGTTAGAATAGCAGTAATTTATTTTTTTTAACTTGTAAACTACATCTTGCTGAAAAGTCTATAAAGCACCTCAGTTCAGAAGTTACCTGGAAGATAGTTCCCTCTCTGAAAAGGTTTCATAAGCTTTTGTCAAAGATGATTTACTGTTAATAAAATGAGAATCCCTAGTCCTAAGGATATCAAATTCTGAAAATAGCCCTTATCTTGAGAAAGCACCAAGAATTTCCTCATCTATAGTAGTAACTGCTGCAAAACAAGGTGTTAAGTGTGCAGTGGAAATTCCGTTTTGCTCTGGCATTCATGGGGCTTTAGGAAGCACCTAGAATTTGGCCATGACCTCGTCCTCAGTTGCGAAGTGTTGCAGATAGAACTGGTCTTCAGGTAGACTGCACGTCTGCCTGCCTGGCCCGGGGAAGGAGCACTGGATGTCCAAGGCGAGGCCAGAATCCTGAAGTGATCCAGGAACCAGAACAAGCTCAGGGTCATCCCCAAGCCACACCTATTGGCCTTTAGGCCAATGAAGGTCCTTAGAGCTCACTTGAGCCACCTGACTCTCATTTTACCAAAGGAACAACCAGAATAAATTGTGGCCATGGGGCATTTAGGTTAGACTAGAACCCAGGCCTCCAGCGGAGCAGGCTCTAACTCTGTGCATGTTGGATGTCTCAAGTGTAAGGGACAAAAGAACATCTCTGACCTGACAGGGCTGGCATGAGGCTTGTGGACAGCAGTGGCTCAGACAGAGTGCTGTGTCCCAGCAGACTGCCATTGAAGCTGTCATCCTGTTCTCAATGCTGCTCTGCCTTCCCCCACGACCTAGTATAAACAGTCAAACGGCCTTGTGCTCAGGGACCCGCGGAGGTTTGATCCTTGAACAGCACTCATGAACCAGCAGGCCATGAGACAAAGGAGGACATTCCTGACATAAGTCTATCGTTATTGCTTTTCTTATCACTGGAAAATGTAGAAATAGAGTACAGTGATCAACTTCCTGAAAGCGAAATGGTTGTTTCCTTAATTTCTGGTTCTCTGCTGGTCTTTTTTTTTTTATATAACAATTGAACAATCCTATCTTGAATGGAAAATTCTGAATCATTGATTCTCAAGCCATACAGTAATCGTTGATAGCTATGTGCAGAACTCAGTCCTGGATGCGGGATCCAGGAGGGAAGTCTCAAGAATCTGCATTTATTAAACTCCTCAGGTGTCAAATACTAGTGATTCAGGTGCCACACTCAAAAATAATACCCTAGACCTAGAACACAGGGCCTGAACTACTCACCACAGTGGCACAGAGGGCATGTGCTCAACATGTGCCCATTTGGAAGCCAACTTAGATCCAGTGACAACCTCAGGCCCTTGGCCACACTGTCCTGCCTCCCTCCCCTCCCCTTCCTTTTTCACTTGCTCCCTCCAGCAAGCCCAAATCTTCCTCACAAAACTGCTCCCACTGCAGCACCTGGTTGACTGGTACAGTGGTTTGGGTGCTGTTGAGTGTACCCTTCGGAATTCATGCGCCGGAAGCTTGATCTCCAGGGTGGCAATGTTGGGACACGGTACAGAACCTTTAAGAGGTGGGGCCTGGTGGGAGGAGCTTAGGTGACTGGGAGCGCTGCCCTCGGAAGGGATGATGCAGCCCTAGTCAGTTCCCAGGAGAGGGCAGCCAGAGCAGAGCAAGGCCGGCCGCTGTGCTCGCCCTTGTTTCACCATGAGATCTGTCCCAGTTCTCCTTGCTCTGTCATCATGCCACCTGCCATGATGTGCTGCAGCGAGGGCACCCTCCCAGAGCTGGTGCCATGTGAGCTAGCTGGGTATGGTGATGCATGCCAGTGATCCCAGCTGCTCAGGAGGCCGAGGCAAGAGGATCACAAGTTTGAGACCAGACCTGGGAACAGAGATAGATAGATGATAGATGATAGGTAGATGTATATATATACATATGTATATACACACATCATATACATGTACATACATATATATACACATCATATATGTGTGTGTGTGTGTGTGTGTATCAGGGTCTGCCCAAAAAAATCACACACTTCAGGAAAATAAAAACTTGCATAAATATTTTAATACTAAATTTATTGAGACATCGTAGATTAGTTAGTACAAGTTACCTTTGCCTCTACCATTATAAGAGGTGATCAAAGTGATGCCTATTAGTATGACAAAGTGCTGCTTGACATTGAGATCTCTGCACAGATATTTTGAGTTTTTTTCTTAGGGCTGGCAGTGCAGTGGGTTTTCTGTCATGCAGAACACCTAGCATCCCCCATACAAGGGTAACACCATCTGTTGAAAAACAGTGTACTATTTTTCTTTTCCTGAAGTGTGTATACAGTTTTGGCAAACTGTGTGCATGTCTGTGTGTGTGTGTGTGTGTGTGTGTGTGTGTGTATTTTTAAAGGATGAAAGGATACTGAGATATAACTCAGTGTGAAGGCCCTGGGTTCAATCTCCAGTACCCCTCCAAAAAAATCCAGAACTGTAAGGCAAATAGACCTCTTACCTTTATAAAGCATCCAGCTCCAGGTATTTTATCATAACAGAAAATAGCTGGGAAGTACTACTGCCTCCTATTCATTTCCCATGTTATATAATCATTTCAATCCAAAGGAAGCAGTGAACAGCCCCCGTCACGTCTCTGTGAGGCCCCATACTTACCTCAGAACTTCCAGCTCTTTTGACACAAGGCACCATCTGAAATGTCTCCTGCATCCTATATTCATAGCCAAAAAAGAAAAACCGCCTCATCACCATGAGTGTCGGATTGTGTATGAGGTTTGGGTAAGAAAACTGGGGAATCCTAATTTAGTCTCCACATGGAGACCAACCTGAGTTGCCTTCTGCCTACCAACCCTGTCTCACCCAGCCTTCAGCCCAGCTTGAAGGTGTTTCCCAGAGCCAGTGCCGTGGCCCCTGTCTTGGTATCAGACTCACTGTGTCACCTGCGTGACAGGCATGCCTTCTGGCCCCACTCCGCCTCCCAAATCACAGTCTGTCAGGGTGAGACCTGGAATTCCAAGGTTCTGACAAGCTCCTTGGGAAATTTCAGTGTAGGACCTTTGTGCTGGGTATCAGCTGTTTCCTTCTACCTTTTCACCACGCTTCATTTTTACATTGTAAGTAAAGGTACAATCAGGCCTTCCATCCTCAGTGAGGCTCAACAGCAGTTTTCTGTTTTGTGTCCTCTACAAGTGACTCTGAAAAAGACCTGATTTTACAAAGGACCTCATATGGGCTGCATCCTTAATGTGTATAGTTTCTAGTACTTTTATTTCCCAAGGTAGTTTCAAAGGCCTTGGAAGGCAGAAAATACCTTCTATTTATGTTGCCTACCCCATGCACGGTGGGAAACTTAATACATTCTGAAATCCTGCATTCTTCTTAGAAATATTTACCCTGCCTCCATGGCCCTGTCTTCAACACAGGAAATGTTGACTTCCCAGAGGAGTTAATTTTGACTAACACTTGGCCCTTTGTATTAAAGCTCTGTTTGTACGCATTTTCCCTAGGAGGCTCATAGAACTTCATCCACAGACATTTACCTTGAAGAGAACGACTCAAGCCTGACATATGGGGCATCCTCATTAAATATTTGGCAGATAAAGGTATAAACTTGATAAAATATATCTGTGTACCTATAGATAGCATAGCAATTAAAATGCTTCTGGCAGCCAGTCACAGAAAATCTCACATAGCGGTGGCTCAAACATGGAGGGATATGTATTATCCCATGGAGCATGAGGCTGAGAGAGAGGGCAGTCCGGGGATGGCTCGGCTCATGGCTTTCAAACATGATGTATGGACCCATTTAAATAGCTGCTATATGTAGTCATTTCCGTTACTAAGGTCTGACATTAAGGCTATTGAGGATTTCCACTGTTAAAAGTAAGAACATGGCAAGCATCCATGGTACATAATTAGTCATGTGTGTAATTATTTGGGAGATATATTCCTTTTTAAGAAGCAAAAAAAAAAGTTGATATTTTTAAGGCATCTGGTACATATCCCCAAAATGCATACAGTCTATGCCAGTTTCTCTGTCCCTGTGAGAGCTGGTGCTGGATATGAGGGTGCACATGTGCCACACGTGCCTTTTCTCCCCACCTCAGTTTCTAGAATAAAATGTGAACTGTATATAAAATGTACCAATAAAGAACTCAATTTTTAAAAATGTGATTAAGGTCTATAGGACTTTAACAAATCAATGGAGGGGAGGCTGTTAACAAGAGAGACATGGGCCGGAGATTTAGCTCAGTGGTTCCAGCGCCTGCCTCGCAAGCACGAGGTCCTGAGTTTGATCCCGGTAACCACATACAATGCTGGGTGTGGAGACTCACGCCCACCAGCAGTCAACACCACATACCACAGTGCCAGGTGTGGTGGCTCACGCCTGTAATCCCAGAACTTGGGAGGCAGAGAGAGGATTGCTGAGTTCCAGGCTTGCCTGGGCTACATAGTGAGCTCAGGGCCAGCCTGAACTACAAAGTGAGACCCTGTCTCAAAACAAAAACAAAAACGAGACATAAGAGGTCTACTCAAAGTGCACCTTGTTAAGATCCTGATTCATGGGCCGGAGGGTTAGCTCAGAGGTTCCGGCACCTGCCGTGCAGGCACAAGGTCCTGAGTTCAATCCCCAGAAACCACATACAATGCTGGGCATGGAGATTCACGCCCACCAGCAATCAATACCACATACCACAGTGCTGGGCGTGGTGGCTCATGCCTGTAATCCCAGCACTCGGGAGGCAGAGACAGGAGGATTGCTGAGTTCAAGGCTTGCCTGGGCTACATAGTGAGCTCAGAGCCAGCCTGAACTACAAAGCGAGACCCTGTCCCAAAAAAAAAAAAAAAAAATCCTGATTCATACACATGATCTGTGAAAAGATATTTCTGAGAATTGGAATGTGGCCTAGGTGTTGTTTGATGTGAAGGAAGGAGTGTTGGTTTGACTAGGTCTAGTAATGGCACTTTGGTTCTGTGGAAAAATAAAGCCCTTGGCATCTTTATTCCTGAAGAGAGTAGTCTGCTCTCTGATTTGCTTGAAAACATTTCAGCTCTATGGAGGCATTATCAGTGCTATAGTTAGAGCGTGGAGTGCCTCCCAAAGGCCTGTTGAAGGCTGGGTCCACAGCCTGTAATGCTAACTGGGAAGTAGGAAAGCCTTCAAAAGGTGAGGCTAAGTGGAAGGAACTTAGGTCACTAGGCATGCTCCTGAAGGGGATCTTGGGATACTGACTTCTCGTGGTCTATCTCTCTCTCTCTCTTTTCTCTGTGCTTCTTGTCTCTTATGAGGTGAGTGGCTTCCTTTCCCATGCAGTACCACCATGATGTTCTGTTTCACCACAAGACCCAAAAGCAACAGGCCAACCATCCATGGACTGAAACTCTGAAATCATGAAAGAAAACAAACCTTTCCTCCTTAGAAGTAAATTTTATCTCAGGTATTTTGTCATAGTGATAGAAAGCTGACTAACACAGTTAACAAAATGTTGATCGTGACTGCACCTAGAAAATAAGGATATATCACACAATTTCCTCCACCTTTTTATATGTTTGATTTACCTTGATTGAATTTTGAAAAAAGACCTCTTTAGTTAGCAGCATATGCATATCAAGCTGAAAAACTGAAGCCTGCCCTCCTCCTTGCATAGTCTCTTTGAGGGGTTCTGTGGGGCATAATCTGCAACCATGGCAGTCCCTGCTCATTTCCTCTCAAGCCACCAAGAGAACAGGAAGCCTGGGTTGGTCCTGGAAGCTGCTCAGGGTTTGCAGTCACGTGGACACAGGTTTGAAAGCTGGGGGTGGTGAACCTATGGCACATGTGTTGTTTTTGGTTTAAGACAAAAAAAATGTTAATATTATGCATTGTTTTTTCTAAAAAACCTCACTGTTCAAGGTTAGTTGTAGTGTTGGCACTTTGCAATAAATAAGTGAATTTGGGGACTTGTCTCCAAGAGGGTTGCCACCTCTGCCTTAAGGGAACTGGACCAAAGTAGACTCAAACTTCACTGGCCTCCCAAAGGACCTCACCGTGCCCTGAGGCCTTGATCAGCTCAGCTGCACCAAGACTCAGGCATGAAGCACAAGGAATAAATTACTCATTGAAAGTTCTACTTATAATAATCAGTTTTATTTGTGTGTTTATGAAATAAAGGAAATAAAGGGGTAGACGGAAATGCATAGGGTATAACAGATTTTCAAACTCATTTAGTTATATCATTTGTTAGAAGAGACACACATTCAGAAGTGTGTATTTTAGTAAGTGAAAATTATAGGTTTTCAGCTTCTAATGCTAATCCCCCCTCCCCGATTTAGGCACCAGATCTGGCAGCCACTATAGTCTGGGAGTCTATATAAAGCATGGAGCTATCAACAGTTGGTTAATTTCCTTCTTTCAATTCTACTTACAGCTTGCGCACCTGTCAGTGACTAGTGTCCAGTAGGAAAAAGGGGGGCCTCAGAAGACAATGCAGTCTGGCTTTATGACTGTAGGCAAGTTATCTAGCTCTCACAGTCTTTCTTTTTTTCAAATAGGACTAGTATACAAGTAATGCACAATTCCCCTGTGTATTAGTCTGTTTTTCCATTGCTCTAACAAAATACCTGAGGCCTGGTAACCTTATAAAAAGAAGAGGTTTATCTTGGCTTATGGTTCTGGAGGTCCAGACTGCATCTGGCAATGACTTTGCTGGCAAGGCCAAGGCAGTGCAGGGGCTCCATGGTGGGAGACAGAGAGGATGAATGTGAGCTTCCTCTGGTCTTTCCTTCTTGTAAAACCAAGAATCAATTACAGGGACCCGAGTGTGAGAACCTTATGTAATCATGCTGCATCCTTTCCCCTCCCCCTGAAGAACACAGAGTTATTCTTAATCTGAGACATCAGATGCTTACTGTAATGAGACTGAAGGTGGCAGTGGGGTCTTTCTGTGGGAGAGGCTGCACGGTTAGCTTGCACACTTCTGAGCTCTGAGAGTAGTAAAAGCTACAGAAACACTTTGAACCACAAGCACTGGAGGAGCAAGCAAAGAAGGATCCTACTGAGTTGCTTACAAACACCCCTACTTGTGCTGTTCTCTGTAATCAGTGCTAATTAACCAAAAGACCGATCAGTCTCATATAGTAAGTAACTGAAGTAAATTATCCCTTCTTTAATAAGATGGAGTGTTGTAAAACCAAATAGACAAAACAGAATATAGATGTTCTAAATCCTGGGGTTCACTCAAGTCACCAGAAGCCTCATTCACTGGAATAGTCAGCTCAACTTGTCAGCTGACATCAGCAGGGCACCTGAATGTCCCTCAGCCCAAAGTGAGGCTGCACTGGTAACTCTGAAGCTGAGATGGATCCATACCAGGCTGTTACTTTGGCCCTTGATTCACGGTGGCATTTTATGGTTAGCAGTTTCTTTGTCCCAGCCCTGGACTGTGGGCTCCTTGAGGCCAGAGGCCTTGTGAAGACATATTAGTGTGGCTGTCCTAGGCTTCTCAGGCTGCTGGGTGACTTATCAACAACAGAAATGTGTAATAGTTCACACGTATGAATGCTGAGAAGTCCAAGGTCAAGGCTCCTGCAGACTCACTATCCGATGGCTTCTGGCTTCTTCCTTCCTGCTGGGTCCCTAACACGGGTGAGGAGTTCTCTGGGTCTCTTACTAGGGCTCCAGCCCCATGACCTGATCTCCTCAAAGCCCGCTTCCTGATACCATCACCTCGTGTTGAGGATCCCATCATATAAATCTGAGGGAACACAAGCATTCATGCCAAGGCAGTGGCCCAAACACGGCAGGACCTTGAACTGAACGGGTGCTCCGTCAGTTATCGCTATGACCGTGGCTGGAGAGACCCCATAACACCTGTGCTTCTCCTTCCCAAGAATGCAGCGACCACATCACCTCTGGGACCAGCAAGACAGATGCGCGACCAAGTTCTCTTCTGATTGCTCATAAGGGCCCCCCGTTCTGTCTCTGAACCTTCCTGTCTGTTCTGGAATCCTGTGGGATTCACAGGTGGCCCTGGGGAAGTGTCCCCCTTCTCTTGGTGCTGCTCGGTCTTTCTGCAGTGGCTGGAGCAACAACACACAGCCTCCCAGCTTTGGAGCAAGAGGCACTGCCTTCATTGTTCTATCTTCTTAGTGAGGGGACATTTGCAATCCCTGGCACCATTTCCTGGTTCCAGGGATTCGCAGAGCCGGTGGAGATGACTTCAGGTTTCTCAAACTATCATACTAAAAAATAAAAACATATCAGAGACTAATTGCTCAACACGAAGTTATTCTTCAGTATTTTTGGGAGTAAGGAAGAAAGAGACACTGCTTCTGGCTTAGTCATTTAACTCGATCCGCTCAAGTCATTAAAATCAGTTCTCCATGCTGCCACCTCATTGCAACTTGAGCTTGGGGCTAAGAATTAAAGATCCTAAGAAGGGAAACACAGAAAAGATAATTTATTTCTTCACATAAAGATCCTTAAGAAATAAGAAACTATGTCTCAAAGAGTAGCTGAGGAGGCTTTGATTCTGAAAACAAGAATTCTTAAACAAGAGACGTGAGTGTGGTGTTCTCTCTACCACCGAAGGCCGGAACTAACTCTTAGCATCGTTCCCTGTCCCTTGGTCCAGCTCTATCACACCATCCCGCGAGTTCCATTCCACCTCAGCTAGAAATCTGAACTCGGTGTTTTCCTTAATTCTCTCGGTTCCATGCTATTAATTCCCCATCTGAATGCAGCTCTCTGTGTGCTTGGAAGGGACAAATCAGTTCAACTGTGAGAACTAAGGGTAGTGCTGTGCGCTCTTCTGGTGTTTGGGGGAGGTGGCCCCATGCCGTGACCTGAGCAGACCAGGAGGCCACACTCCCAGAGGCTGATCTGCCCTCTTCCCAGGGGACAGTGGCAGGCAGGCACTGGCTAAGCTGTAGCAACAAGGAAAAGAGTGATTTGGGGGCAGCCGGGGATTATCAGGAAATGAGGCAACAGTGGAATCCAGGCGAGGTGGTGCACACCTGTAACCCCGGCGCAGGGAGGGGGAGGCAGGTGGATCATAGATTTGAACCCAGCCTGGGCAACTGTCTTAGTTACTTTACTTGTTACCGAGACAAAATACCCAACACCCAGTGTTAAAGAAGAAAAGTCTTATTTAGCTCTCAGTTTGTAGAAGGTTCAAGCCATAGTTGTCTGGGTCCAAGGCAGGAAGCCAGACAACCCTCCCAGAAGAGAATGAGTTCGTGGCAGGTGGAAGGTAACTAAGCAACAAAGGAGGGGGACACTCTTTCTATCCCTTACATCTTATCCAGGCTGTGCAAGGCGGGCAGCACTCCCACCCTT
>PVIC010033981.1:0-19804 GCA_004025085.1 Thryonomys swinderianus | reverse complement strand
CGCCTGCCTCGCAAGCGTAAGGACCTGAGTTCGATCCCCGGTTACCACATATAATGCTGGGCGTGGTGGCTCACGCCTGTAATCCCAGCACTCGGGAGGCAGAGACGGGAGGATTGCTGAGTTCGCGGTGGCTTGCCTGGGCACCATAGTGAGCTCAGGGCCAGCCTGAACTACAAAGCAAGACCCTGTCTCCAAAAAACAAAACAAAAAAAAAAAGGACATGAGAAGATAAGAGAAAGGGTAAGGAAAGTAATGTTCAAAGAAGAGTAAGCCTAGCTGTCATCTTAGTCACAAGTGCCCACGCTGGTCCTTATTCACGATTCTTGAACATCTGTGCAAGTTTTTACTTCTCTGTCTACAAAGTCAAAGTTACCAGGGCTTACTGTTTTGTTCTGTGTCATCAAATCAAACTATCCATCACATGGTGTTGCCTAGTGTCACAGTGGGTAACCCTATACTCCTGGATAATGTCCAAGGTTGGCTGACATTTTGATGCTTTGTCAGTTTGGAAATAATCTACCTTTCCATTCCCTTCTTATCAAAGTATTAGTATTTTTGTTTTGTTTTGTTTTGCTAGTAGTTCAGGCTGGTCCTGAACTCATTATGTAGCTAGGCTAGCATTGAATTCTCAGCAATCCTCCTACCTCTGCCTCCTGAGTGCTGGGATTAAAGGCATGAGCCTCCACGCCTGGCGTTGTGCCATATGATAACAGGATCAAACTCAGTGTCTTGCACTTGCCACGCAGATGCCAGATCCACTGAAGTAAATCCCCAGCCCATGCATTAGTATTTTAAACTTTGAAAAGGTTTGAAACTAGCACTTCAGATATTTTTTTAGAAAAAAGATTGAATATTCAACTATATACAGAGTAATGACATGTCTTTAGCAGTACAAAATCTAGGCCTTGCCCAGATCTTCATTAAAAAAAATAAAAATAAAACTGCACCTACCTTGTTTTTATGTTTTTGGTATTGGGGATCAAACTCAGGACACTGCATTTGCTATGCAGGCACTCAGAACCACTTAGCTAAATCCCCAGCTAAATGGACCTACTTCAATGCAAGATGTATATGTTGGGATTAACTGAACAAAAGCTATCATAAACAGAAGAGTATGAGGCAGACAAATCAAAAGTTTGAGTCTTTCCTGGACAATTTACTGACTCCATGAGACCCTTCCTCAAAATGAACAATATAAAAAGGGTTACGGATGCAGCTCACTGTGAAAGTCCCCAGTTGGATCGTCAGTAGTAAAATAGAGAGAGAAGGAAAAGGAGAGGGAGGAGGAATAGGGCATAAGTCTTTCAGAACATGCTAGTGTACCTGTTCTTGGGCATTTTGGAGCTTCTAGTAGACAGCTAAGATGTGGAACAATGCAGCCTATGTCAACATATGTCCATATTCAAATAAATATTCAATATTATGATCCAAATAGTCTACGTCTCCAGCTATAATATGGGATTTATTGTTCTCTGTAATCACAAATTTCACCAAAAAAGAAACAGGATTGAAAATGAAGTTCATGTTTGGTCAGAGCATTAGGACACAGACCAAGCATCAGAATCATGTGCAGATATGTTTGGAAGTCTTTCTCACACAGCCTTTGAATTTGGTATGAATTAAGATATATACAATAAATACTGACTTGAGAACAGGCATGGTGGCATATGCCTGTAATCCTAGCTCTCTAGGAAGTTGAGGAAAAGGATCATAACTTAGACCCTAAGACCCTATTCTGTAAAAGGGGAGGAGATCTAGCTCAGTGCAAAGATCCTGAGTTTGATCACAAATACTACCCTCCAAAAAAGGAGCTTTCACTTGAAAGCTTCTTATAGACAAGATGTTAATAACTAAAATCAGTGACAAAGAAGATAGAGTCTGTCCCCAAGGAACTCAACAGCGAGCATAGGTTATGAAAGCAGGTGCTCAGCATTAGGCCTGAATTATGACACTTCCTTCAGGCCCCCTGGAAAATCCACATGTTAAAGCCCTCTTCTAAGTACATCAGAATACATGACTATAATAGGATAGGATCCTTTCCAGACCCTACACAAAGAGGCCACTGAGATAAACCCTAGCCCAGTCTCACTGGTGTCTTTATAAAATGAGACCATTAAAGGCACCAGATACATACAAGAACAGAAGGAAGACAATATGAGGATATGGGAGAAGATGTCATCTGCAAGCCAAAGAAGGATACCTCAGGAGAAAACAAACATGTTTCTATCTTGATCTTGGACTTGCAGAGTCCAGAAATGTGAGAAATGCAATCTGTAGTTGAAACCACCCATGCACTTTACTGTGGTGGCCCTGGCAAAATAATGCACAAGAGAAGTAAATATGACTACAAAGGAATACATGACAATATAAGAGATATGGAAACAGCAAACATCCTAAGTTAGTGGCATTTCATGGTGGGCAAACATTCCAGAAATATTTGAAACTGGTATTTATGTGGATAGTCTCAGTATTTAAGGATCATTTTCTATGCTATAATCACTGGTAAACTGAACACTTTACCTGAATTAATTATTAAATCTTCACTGGAATCATGTAGTATCATTTTCATTATTATTCTAAATTTTCAGATGTGAACATTAAAACAGCAACTTTACTGAAAGCAGACAGCTAGAAATGATTAACTAGAATTAAAGTCCAGAGCTGGGGATTTAGCTCAGAGCCAACACTTGCCTTGAAAGTGCAAGGTCATTAGTTTGATCCCTGGAACCAGACTAAAAAAGAGATGGAATTCAGGTCTAGGCAACCCAATTCAAAATATTTATTTAGAACTCCTGAGTAGGCTACATTAGCAATACTTCTGAATTTGCTAGTGAAAGATTCTATGTTAGCCTTTACTCCAGAAAAACATACCATTCTAATCTACCCCCCTCCCGAATCCTGGACACACATACAAAGACTGGTTACTGGACCACAGTTAGATACAGATCATGTAGTATTTCCTAGCTACATTTGACCTTTTTATTTCAGAGAATCTGTATAGTAAATATTCTATTAAACACAATTTCTTACTAGACTATGCAATATGGTGATGGACCATACTTCTAATATAAGAAGACTAAAATTAATAGTCTACTTTTGGCCCAGACACTGGAAAACTTCCAAATGGGAGAAGAAGAAAAGATACACTAGTCAATACCAACATTTCAGGTGACCAAAGTCAAGATCTAGACCATTACTAACTCATCTTCGGCCTTTCTAAGCATCTTATCTTAAAGATTTCTAGGATAATACCTCTGAACAGGGATCTCAGATAGAAAGATAGATAGATGATAGATGATAGATGATGATGATGATAGATAGATAGATAGATAGATAGATAGATAGATAGATAGATAGATAGATAGACAGACAGACAGACAGACAGACAGACAGACAGACAGACAGACGACAGACAGACAGACTGACCCCGAATTCCCTCCACAGAGTTTTTTAGTAGGTCTAGGGTAAGTCCAGGAAACTATTCTATAAACTTTTATAATGCTCATCTTCTGTTCTCTTTTCTTATTCTCCCTCACCACATGGCTCCCTTTCCTTTCATAGACAAGGAAATAATTTGCCATGATAGCAGTAATGCACATGTACCTTTGAAGTCCACTTTTCATACCTCCTTTCTCCTGCTCATGCTGGTATTATAGGTAGAAAAGCTAGCTAGACATATGTAGGCAGATAGATAGGACTGGCCCTTAAAAGAAAACCAAAAAACCAACTTGGAGGTTACTGCTGCTGGAGAAAAGCTACCCCACCCATATAAGAAATAGCTCATTGAAATTCCAAACAAGGAGCCATCAGATATTCTAAAGAAGGGTCCAACCTCCTGGGGTGGAGGGCTGACACCTTAACCCACCTCCCCGGAAAAGAGTTAAAGTCAAAATTCCTGTTTGATTGTTATAACCTATCTACCTTTTTTAAAATCTCATTGGTGGCCCCCACTTTTGAACCCATCCCACCTCGTGATTTTGGTCCATAAAATCCCCCTAAAGAAAGCAATCCTGGGTTACCCGCTTTCCGGGCCCCCTTCTGTCTCTCTTAAGGCAGAAGCTTTCTCTCTCAATAAAATTTTCCTACTCAAACCTCTGTCAGTCCTAAAATTCATTCTTCGATTTTTAGAGAACATGAACTCACGTTTCAGGTGGGGAGTTAGGCCTTAACTCTCCTGCGTCACTGGTACATCCCCATTCCTACTCATGCTGCATTAGTGTGACTACCAATAATGACTGCATCATAAAAAAAATTACCAATTTTGTAGTCAAAGTAGAATATTAGCAAGAATTCTGAGGTTCTGCATATATTATTTTAACAATACTGATTCATCAAACACATGAGTTAAAAGTTTTATTACTAGTCACAAATGTAATATTTACCTCTTTCAAATAAGAGCATAAAATATTTGGTTTGCTTAAACTACATATGTAGGATGAAATTAACAGCTCAACTGGGATCCTCAACACACAGACTAGAAACCACTCTTAGAGAAGATAATGCAAAGATGGATTTAAAATCAATCCCACAGCAAGCAAAATCAACTTCTCTTCCAAGTAGTTCAGTCACATGGGAGCAAAAGAAGCAGAGTGACATTTTCCTTTCACAGGATATGTGCAACCATGCTGCTTTAAAAGGAAGAAATAAGATAAGCTGATTTTATTTTCACCAGTGAAAAAACGTTTCAATACACAAGCTTTCATCGACACAGCATGGCTAACAAAGTAACATTATCAAGGAAAATAAAATAATAGATGAGCTGCACAATCTGGGCATTTTGTTTTCAGAAAGACCTCTCCAACACTTCTCCCTTTAGAGAACCACAAATGCATGCTTTCTGTGGAAGGAATCTCCTGCTGAGTTTTCTGCTCCTGCGGGGATGTTTTAAAAAGAATAAAGTACTTTTTAAAATTTTTTTTTCAGCTGGAGATCAATTGGTATGGTGACTGCCCTGGCCCCAGGAAGTTTTCTTTTCCTGATCAGTTGTAGGGATCCACAGCTCCACCCTCAGAGCAGAGTTGGTCCCAGTGGGATAAGTGTCCAAACTGTATGCAGAAATAGACTAGAAATTGTCTCCAAAGACCAAGTACTGGACTTGTGCCTCTCTCAAAGCACAGCCCATCGCATCCATAACTGTGCCTCTTTCCCCTACACTTTGGAGGGACAGAAAGGATGTCCTTTCCTATTGGGCTTCTGACTGAAAACTCCGGCTGTATCTATCTTCTTTGCTGAAGTCCCTCCTTTTGTTTTCCTTTTTCCTATCAGAAGCCCCGCTCCAAGAAGTACTATGCATAATAATGAAGAAAAAAGACAGCAGAGGTGATTGAAACTGAAAAGAGATTTTTTCCCTGTCATTTAGAGGGTACTCCTTGAATCATGCCTCTCTTGTGATTCATTTCAAAACACATTCTTACCTATTCCCAGCCAGGAGGTCTTTCCTGCTCATCTGCTCTGTTGTCCCAGAGCCTGGTATCCTACCTGCCTGTTGAGCTGGAAGCATTCAGATTCAGGTTTTCTCTGTCCAGATCAGCAGAACCGGGGGCTCATGAGGACAAGGCTGGGGACAGGGAAAAGAGGAGGGGACTACGGGTGGATGGCAGAGCAAGGCAATGATACCCTGGATGAGCACAAAGTTAGTTGAACTGAGTGAAGTTGAAAGCCACACTTTTGATGTTTCTGCTTCAATTGGGGGATATAAGGAATCATGCAGAAGCAAAGAAGAGAGATAAGAACATATTTATGTAGTTCTTTGAGATCTTACAAGGATTTATCTAATGACATACATTCTTTAAAATTACATGCTTTTATGTTAGTGGACATATTGTGAAACTTACTCTTAAGGAATATCTTCAGGGAAGATTTAGAAGGTAAAAAATTAAATGGCAACTCAAAAAAATATCTGTCAGGTATATCAAAATGTGTTTCTAGACAAGTATAAACCTAACTTTAAAGGACATGACTAGGTTAATCAGAAAAAATAGACCTTGAGAAAATAACTTTTACGCCAGAAAGACTATTTATTACTAACAAATTTACTTTCTATAGAAATGTAGACAACTTTAACAGAATTCTATAAGACACAGGGATTTTTGATTAAGCTTAATATTATGTAACAGATGTAAGGGTTTCTCCTCTAATCCATGGAGGGCTGTAAAACTGTTTGAGAAGAATATTCTTTTACCATGTGTACAGTAAATTACTGATGCAAAAACATAGCATTAATGATCTATTTAAAATATCACTAGCATTTAAATATCAACTGTAAGAAAAACTGTATTAATGTTGCAATAAAAATATATAAATATGCCATCAAGGATTAGAGTTTACACTGAACAGAATTACAATTTTTAAAAATTCCCAATCACCTTCATTAACTACTATTATCAGAGTAGGACCAAATACAAATAATGCAAATTGAAGTTATTCAAAAGCTGACATGGATTTCCTCCTACTTCCTCAGGTCCTCTTCCCTTACCCTATTCATACCATTGCATTTAAATTCATCTAAAAATACAAAAAAAAGTTTCTTATTTTGGAGTTTAAATCTGCTAACAGTAATTTAGACCTAGAATTCCCTTTGCTTTATATTTAACAGAATGTCTGAATATCTGGAATGTTTTCCATGAAGCTAATTATATTATTCTTCTGTTCATAGTTAAGTTCATATTTTTTGATGTAGAGGCAACAATTAAAGGCCCTGCATATGAGATTTCAATTTTGCTAAAACAGAACAGTAAGGTGAACTTAGCACTGGCAACAAACACCCTCCACTTATTAAAGTCAGTACCACAGTATCTGGACAGCAAAACAAATGTAAATTTCAAAGTAATTTCTAGATTTGAATTCCCCTGAAATAAACTGTTGTAGAGCAGAAGGTGCTGCTGCATAAAGGTTAGGCCAAGAGCAAGACACAACCTAGAATGTCTCCTTTCCTGGGATTCTAGGATGGAACAAATAGCAGAGAAACTAAGATGTTCTCCACAGCCAAGGACAAGACTGTTAGATTCATGTGAGTTTGTAGATCACCACCATCCTATTGAATGAAAATACCGCCTCAAAGTTTCAAGGTGCTCAAGTCTAGTCACACAACAGTCAAAAGAAAAATTGGGAGTA
The DNA here is from genome assembly GCA_004025085.1 of Thryonomys swinderianus. Lineage (NCBI taxonomy): Eukaryota > Metazoa > Chordata > Mammalia > Rodentia > Thryonomyidae > Thryonomys > Thryonomys swinderianus. The sequence continues at coordinate 12,691 of PVIC010033981.1, read as the reverse complement.
GGAACTATTTAGTTCATTTTTAGTGTTCTATTTCCCATTGAATTCCAGAAATAAGAAAAGATCCATATACTTGAATATATTAAATTAAGATAATTATCCTTCTCACCACTCCCATGTTCAAAAGGACATAATAGATATAGCTGTGCATTCTCGACACTGACACTTGTCTTTCAAGTTGAAATTCACTGACCATCTTTTTCCTCTCCTAGCAAAGAAAAACATCAGCTTCAGAACTGCAAGCTTATGATAACAAAAATATAAATATCTATGCTTGGATTTTATTTGTATATATGGGATATGCAAAGTTGCAGGTATAACAGGACTAAAAAATGTTTTAGATTTAGATTTATTTTTAAAGCCATAAAGAAGACAACAGACTAAAGGTTACTTAACCACAGTAGTTAAGTTTACCATCGTGGTATATTTTGGCCCATTGTCTAGTAAACCTAATGCCTTAACAACATAGGAACAACATCTAGAAAGAATGTTATTTCTTAAGGAAATGATTTCTTTAGTATGCATATTTTTTGAGATTCTTTTGTGAACTGAATAGGAAAACTTATCTGGTTTATAGCTCTGGTCAAAATAAATACTTTGACATTTAATGTCCATAAAATTGACTTTTATAAGACCGAAACTCCTTTATATGGTCTGTTTATTTTTCAGTTTTTTTCCTTAATATCTGGAAGACAGAACAAATGAAGAAGCCCCATCAACTCAAACCAGTATGCACAGCTTGCAAGAGTAAATGATTTATGGAATCAGGCTAGAGTTACAAAGACACCATCTACACTTTTGAGCTGTCCAGCCTTGCAGGGAGAAAGAAACAAATGAGATTCTTGAAAGGTTTGCAAAATACAGAAAGGAAGAAAACACACCAAAGCTAATCAGCTTCTTTGAATAGTAACTAATTGGACAGCAAGTTATCTCTAACAAAATAAGAAAAGAACAAAAAGGCAACAAAAGTGAGCTTATGGAAAACATTATATTTTCACGTTTTGAAATTTACCCATTTCCTCTTTCCATTTCATTTCACAAAATAATTTTTAAATTACCACTCTGTCTCATAACATTGTCATTGCTTTTTCTTCTCTGGTTTTTACTCAATTAATGAATTAAGTTAAAATTTCTACTATTTCCATTTAAATCATCTTTCCATGGCTTTTTCTAAAGGGTAGATCTTAAACATCAACTATTTTAATATTCACTGAATCCAAAGTGTCAGAGCTTCATGCTGGGGAGGCTGAGAGGCAAAGACCATGGCAGAACACTGCTGGGATCTTCACCCTGGGGAAAATGTTGAAGTCAGGATTCAAGACTGACCTATTGCTATTAGAAAAGGACCAGAACTTACTGTTCTATAACAGTATTGGTGAACCTATGGCATGCACATGATTGTGTTTTCCTTTTTAAGTAAAAAGATGTTATGACACAATTGGTTTTCTCTAAGCCAAAACCTCAATATTCAGGTTTAATTGTCAGGTTAGCACTAAAATAAATCAGTGGAGTTTGGGTTGTGGTTTGGCACTCAGTCTCTAAAAGATTCCTGCTTTAACATCAGCTTTGAAAAGCATGACTACTGGTTCCAAACTACTCTTGCTCTTCTTTTTTTTGTGGTACCGGGAATCAAACTCAGGCCCTTGTGCATCCAAGGTTGGCATGGTACCAGATGAGCTAATCCCCAACACCTATTCTTGAGCTTTTTGCTCCCATTTTAGCTAAGGCTTTGATAGGAAAGAAGAAGCAGGTTTGAAGGTTTGAACTGCTATTAAGACAGAGCATAGTTATCTACAGGCATTATTATAGGTAGGTAAACTAGTTAGACATGTGGTAGGCAGATAGATAGGACTGGCCCTTGAAAAGCTTTCAAGAAAGCAGACCTTTGCTAAAGGTCAGAGCTATCAAAGGAGAAAACTACTCCTTCCAGATAGCAGTGATAGGCCACAATCTCTTCCTGGGGTAAAGGGTTAAGATCTTGATCCACCCCTCCCCAGGAATGCAGTGATTGCAAATTCCCTGGGGTGGAGGGCCAGGACTTTAACCCACCTCTCCAGATGAAGTCTGACTAAAAATCTTATACACATGCTCGCTTTGCAGCACATATACTAAAAATCTTACACACTTGCTATGTGACTTGATTTTCATTGGATCCCCATTTAATCAGTATTACCTGAACAACTATAATTGTTGTGATCTTATTTGTTAATCATAGTTTTGTCCATTTTGTAATTTCTCATTGTACTAATACTACCTAAGTGACTATATTCGGAATGTTAATGGTTGAACTATAATTTTGTCCCACCTCAAAACCTTCTCACCTCATGGTCCAAAAAAAGCCCTCTGGAAGGTGAGGCGGGTGGGCCACTCATTTTCAAGTCCTCCCTCTGCCCCTCTTAGGCGGAAGCTTTCTTTCTCAATAAAGTTCCTTACTCTTAACCTCTGTGGTTCCTAAAATTCATTCTTTGATTTTAGAGATCATGAACTAGTGTTTCAGGTATCTAAAAAGTGGGGAGCTAGACTTGTTCTCTTGTATCATTATGATTGTGACAGATTAGATCCTCTACTTAGCCTTCAAAGTTCAAAATAATACTATCAATGGAATAACATAGCAAAATAACCATAATAGAAAAATTAAGAGTTTTATATTATGTAGAAAGTTAGCATTATGAAATACGTTCATCACTGAATTAAGCTGTTTTTTTTTTTGTTGTTGTTGTTTTGGTTTTTTTTTTTTTAGACAAAGTCTCACTTTGTAGTTCAGGCTGGCCCTGAACTCACTATGTAGCCCAGCCAAGCCTCGAACTCAGCAATCTGCCTCCCAAGAGCTTGCATTACAGGCATGAGCCACCACGCCTGGCAAATCAAACTGTTTTAAAAGCAATGAATCTTCTATCACTAGAGGTGTATGTGATGATAACTTCTTTTCAAACTTGATTTTATAAGTAAAAAATTATATTATTGTATATAAAATGATAAGAATATCTGAATGTAATAAACAGTTGAAATATACACTTACTTCTTAGAGATGGTAAAAAGCTAGCAACACTTCTTCAAAAGTAAGATTTTAATGTCCTTATTACTTTATGCTTCTGAAACCTAGAAGCCAGGTAGGCAGTCAAAGTGAGAAAACCTTGCCAGTCGCTCTACAGAGTGAATTTATGGTAGTTATCATTGCCTGTAGTGAACTGTAGACTTATGTTCCTAAATTACTTGCATTTCAATGCAAATGAAATTTCATCCGCTCTGCTTGCAGGTTAAAACAGCTGCTGTGCAGCCTACCCTGAAAGGTTCTCTGGAAGGACCAAAACTCATGCATCTGAATAACTTCATGTCATACACTGGGCCTGTTTAAAATTTAGTGACACATAATTGAATTGAAAGGTTAAAAAGGCCAACCAACAAATTTAGCTGAATGAACATATTTTTAGAATGCACTATCTCAAATAGTCTACTAATGAGATGTCCTCTTAAATACAAGAAACTTATAATGGGCAGCTTCCCTTTGAGGAATAAAAACACTAAATTCTTTTGTTTGTGATCATTTCAATCCTTTAAGGACTAGAATCTCTTTAAATGGATACGGCCAGCCATATCCAGTTGTCCGAAGCCTTTGTCATGGTCCAAGATTTAATTTCCAGTATCATTTGAAATATGCACTTGGGACTTGTGAACACTGAAGCCAGTACCCCTTGATTTCCATCTACATTACTATTGCCTTCACCACACTGCTGATGATTATTCCTTGCTCATTCTGTCCTATTTCCTAAATGATATATTTTTAAATTTGAAGTGATGTATATTTTCCCCCAGGCTCCACTGCTCCTTGGTAACATTAAAAATTATCAAATCAGAGAAGCTGTGGCTGTGAATGAGAGAACCCTTTGCTGAGAGGAGGTAAGGAGAATAATTACTCTGATGAGGTCTACTTGATCTGTGCCAAGAAAAAAAAAATTATGTTTCTGGTTCAGTTGGAAGCAATATCCTTAGTTTTGTTTCATTCATTTAATAGTTGTGTACCTTCAAAGTAGCAGTGTAGATATATTTTATTTGGCAACTTTTTGATAGATTCAATTAAAGCTGGGTATGAGCTGTAAGATCATTTTCTATATGTAACTTCTGGGGATTATATCAAAGAATTTCTCCAAATCTCTTCGTTCTGATTCTTTTTCTTTTTCCTTTAGGTAGATAAAAACTTTAATGTAGCCACAGATTTTTCTTTCTGGCTTTAAATTTAATAATTTACTCAAACAAGACTTAAAATATTTAATGTTTCTGCAAAGTATTTTTCTACTTCTAAAATGATAATTTGAATCAAGACAAGCCATCTTAAATTCTGTATACAGACTATCTAAAAGCATTTAAATGTATTTAAATGAACCAACTTAACAAAGAAGAAAAATTTTATTAAAAAGGAAGACAGTCTGTCTGGAATATGTAGTCCAGTCTTAGAGCTAAACATATAGCAGTTCTCTGAGTTAAACAGTTGTTTTAAATATGTAGATCTGCTCCACTATCTTAACAGCTGGAAGAAATTACAGTCCAGAGAGACATGTGCATAATTTGAATTAAACAGACACAGGCTGTGAAGAAAATCAAACAGCTCAGGGTAATAGATGCAAACAATATTACAGAAACTCTGAGGAATTTTTATTTGTTTTTTCATAATGATGGCAAATGTTATCATACCTCTGATACAAACTACCTAGTAGTAAAAAGTAGTGATTTTTTCAAATTCCAAAAGAAAACATGCCAAATTCTAAATGAAAGCCATAATATATTCATATCTTTACTCGTCTGTTTTATAACACTTTTGATATGATACATTGATTGTTATAAAACTATCTGCCTTTCCTCTTCTCAGCTGCTGTGCATTTTCTGGCAGGATCTATATTGTGCAGAACACATCAAAGCAATCATGGTGACACATGCTGTGGAGGAACAGAACCAGGGAAAAGTAAGAAATGACAAAAAAGTTAAGGACATATTTGTCCTGTAGAAAGTAACTTAAAAATTATTTTCTAATTCAAGCTATGTTTGACTCACTTTAATGAGCAAAAGCCTACATTTAAACTTCAAGTTGCTCACACACAGGGCCAGATGGTGCCCTTTGGAATAAAAGCACTCTCAAATGGAACATCCCAGGGAGCCTCAGCGTGCCCTAACATAACAACATCTCTCCGAGATTATGTCCTTTCATTATTATTGCCTTGGTGTCTAGCTCAGATTATGAAGCAGTTTACAGATCTTCACTTTAGAAGCCAGGATATTCTTTCTTATAATATTCCACAACTTAAGGATGAACACAAAAATCATATTGTTTATACACATCAGCACTCTTTTTAGTATTCTGGGAATTTTTGATTACTGATAAGAAGCAAAAATAAATATAAATAATCACAAACAAGGGGGCCGGAGGGTTAGCTCAGTGGTTCCGGCGCCTGCCTCGCAAGCGCAAGGTCCTGAGTTCGATCCCCAGAAACCACATATAATGCTGGGCGTGGAGACACGCCCACCAACAACGCCGCATACTACAATGCTGGATGTGGTGGCTCACGTCTGTAATCCCAGCACTCGGGAGGCAGAGACAGGAGGATTGCTGAGTTCGCGGCGGCTTGCCTGGGCACCATAGTGAGCTCAGGGCCAGCCTGAACTACAAAGCGAGACCCCGTCTCAAAAGCAACAACAACAACAAAAAAAAATAATAATAATAATAATAATAATAGTAATAATCACAAACAAGGGCCGGAAGTTAGCTCAGTGGTTCCGGCGCCTGCCTTGCAAGCGCAAGGTCCTGAGTTCGATCGCCGGTAACCACATACAATGCTGGGCGTGGAGACTCACGCCCACCAGCAATCAATACCACATACCATATACCACAGTGAAGGGCATGGTGGTGCACGCCTGTAATCCCAGCACTCGGGAGGAAGAGACAGGAGTATTGCTGAGTTCAAGGCTTGCCTGGACTACATAGTGAGCTCAGAGCCAGCCTGAACTACAAAGCGAGACCCTGTCTCAAAAAAAAAAAAAAAAAAAAAAAATCACAAACATTTAGAAAGCATATGACAGCTGCCAAAACGGTCAAACAAGCTATGAGATCTTATCTCGTGATCCTACTTTTCCACGATGCCTTTCAGAGTTACTAGTTAGTTTTTCCTGGCTATGTACTTGCTTCCTAATAGTTTTTATATGGGTTCATTTTCTGGACTCTGCTCTTTTTTTTTTAATTGAATTCTTTATTGGTACAATTTATATATATCTCACAATCACATATAACATTGGGGAATTTGTACCAGTATATGAGAAGTTAATTCTCATTTTTACCCATATCCCTACCCACCCACACCTCCTCACCCCCTTTATACATACTCTTATATTTTCTTTCTGTATCATATTTATTCCTTCTCTCATTACCTTCCCACACCAAATTTCCTATGGAAATTTTCCACTCTATAAAAGCTGTCATACTTTCTAGAACTCATTTGCATCTACAGGTGTTCATGTCAAAGAGAAGATCCAGAATTTGCCTATCTGTGATCTATTGATTTCACTTATTAGTATATCCTCCAGGTGTCTCCATTTGCACCTAAATGGATTGAGCTTGTCATTCTTTACCGCAAAGTGATACTCCATTTTATAAAAAAAAACCCACATTTTCTTTATCCACTCTCATGTTGATGGGCATTTGGATTGTTTCCAAGATTGAGCTATCACGAACTGAGCTACTATGAAAAAGGATGTACATCCATCTTTCCAGTATGTTTTAAAAATTTTGGGGGTATATTCCTAGCAGGGGGATAGCAGGGTCAAATGGGACCCCTAGTCCTAGCTTTCTGAGAAATCTCCACATGGATCTCCACAATGGTTGCACAAGTCCGCAATCCCACCAACAGTGGAGAAGGGTTCCTTTCTCCCCACAGCCTTGCCAGAATTCTTGGTTGATTTTGTGATAGCAGCCATTCTTTGTGGAGTGAGATGAATCTCAGTGTTGTTTTCATTTGCATCTCTTGAATGACCAGTGATGTTGAACATTTCTTCATATGCTTCTTGGCTGCTTTGACTTCTGCCTCTGAGAAGTGTCTGTTCATTTTAGATGCCCATTTTCAAATTGGGTCTTTAAACTTGGGGAGGCTGATCTGTTTGAGTTCTTTATATATGGACTCTGCTCTTGAATGTAAACTCTGTAGAAGTAACAGCATTGCTGCTGATGGCCACCTTGGAGTTCCTGGTCTCTGAAGCAAGGCTCTCTCCAATAAAGACTAGCAAACATGTAGAATAATGGTCAAACGAGAACATACAAATGTGGAATACCATATTATGCATACCATTCTTTAACTTAGTACAAATCTATCCCAGATTTTTTAGTGTCAGGCCATTTTAAAAAAAAATATGTTTATACAGATAAAAAGTAAAATGTTTAAAAATTAATTTTGAAATCAATTAAAGCAATTTTAGGAAAAACTGTACTATCAGCAAGTTTTGGTATGATTGTTATACCAGAGAAAACTCAAAACAATCTAAAATTGGGAATCTTTTTTGGGAATCAGTGGGAATTTTCACTCTGATCTCCACAGGGGTTGCACCAGTCTATGTTCCCACCAACAGTGGAGAAGGTTTCCTTCCTCCCTGCAGCCCCCCAGTATTTACTGCTGGACAATTTCACATAGCAGCATTCTATGTATAGGAGATGAAATTTCAGTGTTGTTTTCATCTGTAACTCTCAAATGACCAGGGATATTGAGCATTTCTTCACATGCTTCTTGGATGCTTTTACTTCTTCATCTGAAAAGTGTCTGTTCATTTCAGATGTCCATTTTTTTATTTTTTTCTGAGACAGGGTCTCACTTTGTAGATCAGCCTGGTCCTGAGCTCACTATATAGCCCAGGCAAGCCTGGAACTCAGCAATCCTCCTGTCTCTGCCTCCTGAGTGCTAGGATTACAGGCGTGAGCCACCATGCCAGGCACTGTGGTATGTGGTGCTGATTGCTGGTGGGCGTGAGTCACCAAGGCCAGCATTGTTGTATGTGGTTACCAGGATCTGATTCAGGCAGGACCTTGCACTTGCGAGCTAGGCACCAGAACAACTGAGCTAAATCTCTGGCCCCAGATGCCTATTTTTGAATTGGGTCTTTCTGTTTGGGGGCTGATTTGTTTAGTTCTTTATATATTCTAGATAGTAGCCCTTTGAGAAACAGCTAGTAACAATTCTTTTTCATATTGTTGGTTATCTTTTCACTCTGCCAGTGGTTTCTTTTACTGTACAGAAGCTTTTTAATAGGATGACATCCCATTTGCTGATTCCTTATGCTAGTTCTCACGTTATAAAGAACTAGCATAAAGTCCATAGTCTTTCCCTAAACAAAACAGTTTTATCTAACCTGTTTGCAGGTTTAGGGTTTCTTTTTTTTTTTTTTTTTTTTTTTTTTTTTTTTTTTTTTTTTTTTTTTTTTTTTTTTTTTTTTTTTGAGACAGGGTCTCGCTTTGTAGTCCAGGCTGGCCCTGAGTTCACTGTGCAGCCCAGGCAAGCCTCGAACTCAGCAATCCTCCTGCCTCTGCCTCCCGAGTGCTGGGATGACAGGCGTGAGCCACCACGCCCGGCACTGTGGTGCGTGGTGCTGATCGCTGGTGGGTGTGAGTCATCACACCCAGCACTGTATGAGGATTCCAGGATCGAACCCAGGGTCTTGCGCGTGTGAGGCAGGCGCCGGAGCCACTGAGCTAAATCTCTGTCCCTAGGGTTTCTATTTTAATGTTTTTGTCTCTAATCCTTTTTAGTATGATTTTAGTGCATGGTGAAAGAGATAGGTCTAGCTTTAGTCTTTGGCAGGTTAAAGCCCAATTTTTCCAGCATTTGATAAAGAGGCTTTCAATAGATACAGCAAAAGGGTTTGACATTGAAGAAATTTGGCTCCTCTGTCAAAGATGAGGTGGCTTAGTGTATGTGGAGTTGTTTCTGGATCTTCTAATCTATTCCACTGGTCCTCAGGTCTGTTACTTAACCAGTACTATGCACTTTTTATCACAGTGGCTTTTTAGTACAGTTTCAAATTGGGGATCATAATAACCCCCACCTTGTCCTTGTTGCTTAGAATTGCTTTTGCTATTCTAGGTCTTTTTGTCATTCCAGATGAATTTTTGGATTACTTTCTCTAGATCTATGAAGTATAGTGTCGGGATTTCAATCAAAATTGGGTTGAATCTGTATATTAGTTGTAAGAGTATAGCTATTTTAACAATGTTGGTTCTTTCTACCCATGAACTAGGGACGTTTTCCCATTTTCTGATATACTCTTCAATCTCCTTTTAAAGAATCCTATAGTTTTCAGTGTAGTGGTCTTTCACCTCTGTTTCATTCCTAGATACTTCATTTTATGGGATACTATTTTGAAAGGGCTTGACTCCACAATTTCTCTCTAATTAAGTCTGCTGTTTTTATACTGATTTTCTTGAGCATTGATCTTGTATCCAGCTATGCTATTAAATTTGGCGATTAAGTCTAGCAGGATTTTGGTTGAGTTTTTAGGATCTTCTATGTAGAGTACCACGTCAACAGCAAATAATGATTAATTCCTTTCTTTTTTAATTTTTATTCCTTTTATTTTTTTCTCTTCTCTAATTGCTGTGGCCACTTTTTCCAGTACTGTGTTGAGCAGGAGTGGTGATAGTGGACATCCTTGTCCTGTTCCTGATCTCAGTGTGAAAGGTTTCAGTTTTTGACCATTTAAAATAATGTTGGCTATCGGTTTCTCATAAATAGGTTTTATTAGTTTGAGATAAAATTGATGTATTCCAATTTTCTGTAGGAAAATTTTGATTTTGTCAAAGGCGTTTTCTGCATCTATTGAAAGGACCATATGGTTTTTGTCCTTTAGTCTGTTAATACAGTGTATCAGATTTATTGATTTTTATATATTGAAACATGCTTGCAATACCTGGGATAAGTCCATCTTGGGTGTATGATTTTCTTGATGATTCCCTGTATTTTTTTTTGCCAGTATCTTATGGAGGAATTTTTTTTTTTTTTTTCTGAGACAGGGTCTCGCTTTGTAGTTCAAGCTGGCCCTGAGCTCACTATGTAGCTCAGGCAAGCCTCGAACTCAGCAATCCTCCTGTCTCTGCCTCCCGAGTGCTGGGATTACAGGAGTGAGCCACCACGCCTGGCACTGTGGTATGGGGTATTGATTTCTGGTGGGCATAAGTCACCACGCCCAGCATTGTATGTGGTTACCGGGGATTGAATTCAGAACCTTGAGCTTGTGAGGCAGGCCCCAGAACAGCTGAGCTAAATCTCTGGCCCTTATGGAGGATTTTTGCATCATTGTTCATTAGACAGATTGGCCTATAGTTCTCTTTTTTGTTTGGGTCTGTCTCATCAATGTAATGGTTGCATCCAGGAATGAATTTGGGAGTACTGCTTCCCTTTTGATTTAATTACAGAATTTGAGAAATAGTGGCTTTGACTCTTCTTTAAAAATTCTGGCCAGGAATTTAGCTCAGTGGTTCCAGCACCTTTCTCACAAGTACAAGGTCCCAAGTTCAATCCCTAGTATCAAAAACAAAAATTCCATAGAATTTAGCAGTAAGGCTATCAGGACCAGGGCTTTTCTATGCTGGTAAATATTTTATTCCATTTTCAATTTCACAGACTGATATTGAGATGTTTAACATTTTTGTATCTTCTTCATTCAACTTTGTAAGTTCATATGTATCTAGGAATCTATCCATTTCTTCTATATTGTTCATCTTATTGGAATACAAATTTTCAAAGTAGGTGTTGATTATGCTCTGGACTTCCACTGGATCTGTGGTAATTTTCCCCTTTTTATTCCTAATAGCAAAGATTTGAGCCTTTTCTTTCCTTTGTTTGACAAAGTTAGATAAGGGTCTGCCAATTTTGTTTATCCTTTCAAAGAACCAACTTTTGGATTCATTGATTTTTTGGACCATTCTCTTAGTGTTCATCACTTTAATTTCTGCTCCAATCCTTTTAATTTCCTTCCTAGTAGGAGCATTAGGTTTCTCTTGCCCTTTTTTTTCTAGTGGCTTGACATTCACCATTAGAATGTTTATTTCAGCTTGCTCTAATTTTCATGGTGTCAGCATTCAATTCACAGCCATGAATTTCCCTCATAGAACTGCTTTCATTGTATCCCATAAATTCTTGAATCTTGTACTGGGATCGTCATTTAATTATAAAAAATTGTTTAATTTCTTAATTTCTTCTGTGACCCATTTGTTGTTCAGCAGAGTGTTGTTCAATTTCCATGTGTTTGTCAAGCTCTTGGAATTTCTTTCACTATTCAGGTCCAAGTTCAAAGCACTGTGGTCTTACTATATACAAGGACTAACTTCAGTTCCTTTACATTTACTTAAACCTGTTCTGTGAACTAGAATGTGATCTGTTTTGAAAAATGATCCACGAGCAGCTGAGAAGAATGTATATTCTGCCTTTCTGGGGTGAAATACTCTATAGGCATCTATTAAATCTATTTGTTCAAAAGTTTGGTTTACCAACTTTTTTTTCCTTATTGATTTTTTGGTCCAGCTGATCTATTCTTGACAGCAAATTATTGAAGTCTCCTATTACTACTGTATTAGTGTTTATAATATCCATTAATATTTGTTTCATATATTTGGGTGCATTAGGATTTGGTGCATAAATATTTATAATTGTCATTTCTTTCCCTGTTTGAGACTCTAGTGACCTTCTTTTTCTCTCGTAATCTGTTTTAGTATGAAATCTATTTTGCCTGCACATAGGATAGCCACTCCTGCCTTTTTACAGTTTTCTGTCAAATGGAGAATTGTTTTCCATACATTTACTTTCAGTCTATGGCTTTTTTTCTGAATTAGGTGTGTTTCTTGGATGCAGCATATTGTAAGATCTTGTTTCTTAATCCATTCTGCTACTGAGGTCACTGACATTAAGAGTTATGACTAATATAGTTTGATTTATATCTGTCATGGTGTTTTCCTGTTCTTGGCTGTTTTATTTTTTGTTTTTCCCCCTTCCATTCAGCTTTTTGTCTTGCCCAATGAATTCACTCTGCTGGGTCTCATGAGTCTGTGACCTTCATTGTTTTTCTCCAAGGTATTCTTTAGAATGTTTTTGAGTGGTTTCATATTTGAGAAATTTTTCATTTATTCTTTGTCATGGAAATATCCTGTCAGTTTTGAAAGGTAGTTCTGTAGGACACATCAGTCTAAGTTGTAGATTGTTTTCCTCCAAGGCTTGAAACACTTCACTCCAGGCTCTCCCTGCATTGAGCTTTGGCCTTGGAAACTCTGCTGTGGTCCTGATGAGTTTCCCTTTTTATGTGGTTTTTCTGTAACTGCTTTCAGTATGTTGTTAATTTGTTGGATATTTGGAAACTTGATAATTATATGCCTAAGTGTAGATTTTCCTATTTCACAGCCAATTGAAGTCTTATATGTCTCATTTATCTATTTATCCAATTCTTTTCCTTTTCTTGTGAATTTTTCTGCCATTATATCTGTGAACAGTTTTTTTTTAAATGTCTTTTGCACTGTCTCCTGCTTCTTCAATGACTCTAATCAGTCCTACGTTATTCTTCTTTGAATGGTCTAGGAACTTTTGGATTGATTTCTCATGGTCCCTTGCCATTCTCCATTAATTATGTCTTTCCTGTTCATTGGCTGCAATCCTGTCCTCTAGGTCTGAAATTTGGCCCT
>PVIC010033980.1:0-19851 GCA_004025085.1 Thryonomys swinderianus | reverse complement strand
CCTCCTGTCTCTACCTCCCGAGTGCTGGGATTACAGGCGTGAGCCACCACGTCCGGCATTGTGGTATGCGGTGTTGGTTGTTGGTGGGCGTGAGTCTCCACGCCCAGCATTATATGTGGTTACCAGGGATCGAACTCAGGTCCTTGCGCTCACGAGGCACGAGGCAGGCGCCGGAACCACTGAGCTAACCCTCCGGCCCTGAATGAAGAATTTTTAAATTCTCAGCTTTTTAATATGGCAAGTATCAATAGAAATAACCGACATAAAAGCTTTTTGGGATCCTCAACAATCTTTTAAAAAGCAAAGGAGTTCTGGGCTGGAGATTTAGCTCAGTGGTTCCGGTGCCTGCCTCGCAAGCGTAAGGTCCTGAGTTGGATACCAGTAACCACATACAATGCTGGGCATGGTGACTCACGCCCACCAGCAATCAATACCACATACCACAGTGCCGGGCGTGGTGGCTCCCGCCTGTAATCCCAGCACTCGGGAGGCAGAGACAGGAGGATTGCTGAGTTCCAGGCTTGCCTGGGCTTCATAGCCAGCTCAGAGCCAGCCTGAAAAAGGGTCTACAAAGCGAGACCCTGTCTCAAAAAAAAAAACAAACAAACCAAAAAAAGCAAAGGAGTTCTGAGGCTAAAACATTTGAGACTGCTGGTATAAAGTACAGAATACAGAGTAAACATTAACCCCCATAGTCCACCATACAAAAATAACATTAATATTTGGTGGTTATTCCAGACAGATCTATACTAGATATAGATGAGTCAGATTAGATTGGAGGAAAAAAGTCATATTTCATAAATTTTTGTTTTTAGTAAATTAAAGTTTAGTTTTATTTGAATTTAACAGAAGACATTAAACTAAAGGAATTGCTGACTTTAGAGTCCTTTTTCCACAAGATACATAATTTCTAAAAGATACCTCTAAAAGTAAAAAATGATTATGAAAACCTGTTTCAATACCAAGAGTATTAATTCTTCATTTTGAAGAATATTAATTCTTCATTTTGATTAATCTCTTCATTTGCATGTTTTTGTGTCTTGAGATGGTGTCTTGATATTTTTTGGCCTAGGTCAACCTAGAAATCTTGGGCTCAAGCAATCTTCCTGCCTCAGCCTCTGGAGTAGCTAGAAATATTGGCATGTACCACTGAGCCAGGTTTATTTGCATGATTTTATTGTCTAGTATCCTCCTTAGGAAGAAATTGGGGTGTATGTTAGCTAAGGTTTTGCATTTTTGATAAAGTGTTAGCTTTCTTTATACTAAGAGAATAACTTAGGGTTAAGTTACACTTTGTAGACTACACTTTCACTGCCCTCTGTGTGTGTCTCTGGGAGAAGCTGGTTGAGGTGTTTTCCCTTTCTGTGTGTGTGCTTACTCTGCCAGCATTCCTTCCTCAGATACTCAGATTCTTAGTATTGATCGTTACCATCTTTTCCTTGGGGCAGGATATATCCTTTTATTTTGTAGGGTTATATCTTCATTTAAGAAAGTTTTCCTTTTTGTTCCTGTTTTCTCTTCCTGTAAAACAGCTTTACAGCTCATCATTTAATTTCTTTTGTATGGTGTCCTTCCCGCTAAAAGATGTTTACTCTGTAGGAGTCCTGTGTGGCACTTGGGAGCTGACATACCTGAGCCCTGCCTTCAGGCTCTACTTCATTAAGTCTGGGGTGGTCCTGACTGGTTTTATTTTTTTAAATTTTTTTATTTTTTGCTTTTGAGACAGGGTCTCGCTTTGTAGTTCAGGCTGGCCCTGAGCTCACTATGGTGCCCAGGCAAGCCGCTGCGAACCCAGCAATCCTCCTGTCTCTGCCTCCCGAGTGCTGGGATTACAGGCGTGAGCCACCACGTCCGGCATTGTAGTATGCGGTGTTGATTGTTGGTGGGCGTGTCTCCACGCCCAGCATTATATGTGGTTACCGGGGATCGAACTCAGGACCTTGCGCTTGCGAGGCAGGCGCCAGAACCACTGAGCTAACCCTCTGGCCCCTGACTGGTTTTATTTTTGAAGGCCTCCAGGTCCACAGACCACATCAGATTTTTAGTTCTTGAACCCATTTACTGTTAAAAATCATTGAAATTTGCAAAAAGCTTAGGGAATTGTATGTTAATAATAAAACGGGAATTTACAGATGTTTAAGCATTAAAGTGAGCAGCCAGGCAAAAGACAGTGGCACACAGATGTAACACAGACACCTGGGGCTGAGGCCGGAGGGCCAGTAAATTCAGGTCAGGCCCAACCTAGCTTTCACATTTATTTTATTTTATTTATTTTATTTTAAAATTTTATTTTATTTTATATTTTATTAATTTAATTTTATATTTTATTTTGAGACAGGGTCTCGCTTTGTAGTTCAGGCTGGCTCTGAGCTCACTATGTAGCCCAGGCAAGCCTCAAACTCAGCAATCCTCCTGCCTCTGCCTCCCGAGTGCTAGGATTACAGGCGTGAGCCATCACGCCTGGCTAGTTTTCACATTTTAAAAAAAATATTAAAAATGGGTTGGGCGTGCCGGGGATTTAGCTTAGTGGTTCTAGCATCTACCTGGCAAGTGCAAGGTCCGGAGTTGGATCTCTGGTACTACATACCACAATGTCTGGTGTGGTGGCTCACGCCTGTAATCCTAGCACTCGGGAGGCAGAAGTAAGTAGGAGGATTGCTCTGAGTTTGAGGCTTGCCTGGGCTACATAGTGAATTCAGGGCCAGCCTGAACTACACAGTGAGACCCTGTCCTAAGGAAAAACAAAAAAAGGCTGGAGATTTAGTGGTTCCGGCACCTTCCTAGCAAGCACAAAGTCCCTGGTTTGATCCCTGGTAACCACATACAACAATACTGGGCATGGTGACTCTCGCCCACCAGCAATCAGTACTGCATACCACAATGTTGGGTGTGGTGGCTCACACCTGTAATCCTAGGGATTGCTGTGAGTTCAAGGCTTGCCTAGGCTACATAGTGAGCTCAGGGCCAGTCTGAACTACAAAGTGAGACCCTGTCTCAAAAAAATAAAAAAGGATTGGGGCCAGGCGTGGTGGCTCACGCCTGTAATCCCAGCACTTGGGAGGCAGAAGCAGGAGGATTGCTGAGTTCGAGGCTTGCCTGGACTACATAGTGAACTCAGAGCCAGCCTGAACTACAAAGCGAGACCCTGTCTCAAAGAGGAAAAAAAAAAAGGATTGGACAATGCCGGACGTGGTGGCTCACGCCTGTAATCCCAGCACTCGGGAGTCAGAGACAGGAGGATTGCTGGGTTCGCAGCGGCTTGCCTGGGCACCATAGTGAGCTCAGGGCCAGCCTGAACTATAAAGCGAGACCCTGTCTCCAAAAAGCAAAAAAAAAAAAAAAAAAAAAGGATTGGGGGTGTAGCTCAGTGCCAAGGTCTCAAGTTCAGTCCTAAGTACTGTGAGAAGCAAACCCAAAACCTAAACCAAAGGCAAAAACTGAGCTTACTACAATGTTAACAGATAATATAATTTGATAAAAGCTAAAATTTACAGAAAAAAGTAGCATTGTTTGACATTGTTGCCAGAGTATTTTATATGAAGGACAGAGCGCCTATTGTCTCTGGAAAGCTCTCTTGCACATTTGTTAGACAATGAAAATAAGAAAGGAAATAACTTGTTAGCATCTTCTAAAAATAATTTTTTTTGAGTTGGGTGTGGTGGTATATACCTGTAATCCCAGTACTTGGGAGGCTGAGGCAGGATGACTGCTGTGAGCTCCAGACCTGCCTAAATTACATATGGAGAGCTTGGCTCAAAACAACATTAATAACAAAAACCAGAAACAATTTTTTCCCTTTGCAATGCCAGAAGCCTAACTCAGTGGTAGAGCTCTCGACTACATGTTGGAGGCCCTGTGTTTAATCCTGAGACCACCAACAGGAAAGAAAGGAAGTTTGTGGACCTCCTGCTAGGTCTTGGGGCCCTCAGGATCCCTGGATCAAGCTGAGAACTGAGGTACTTTGTAGTAATGCTTGGGTTTAAACATTCTGTGCTGGAGGGCAGGAGTGAGTGTATGGCCCAGTTCCTAGTGTGTGAGCATCACTGGTTCATGTAAGGCTCCTGTCATTTCTCAGTTTATTTCTTCTGGCTCCCATTCTCTTCTCCTTCCCCCAGTAAAGGGCCTTTTAATACATGGAATATATATTCCTTTTTAGTGTCACATTCTTGTAAACACATACTGATGTCCATAGATTTCAGCATGTAAATGGTATGTAGTATATATTTGTTTTTGACTTTATTCAGCACTCTTTTGAAGCTATTTTAGCTTTTGCCTGCCCTTTAGAGGACTGCCTGTAGGTAGCACAATGTGCTGTGCAGCCCCAGTATCTTAGCTGTCTTCTCCTCACAGTGAAGAACCCAACCTGCTTCCACTCTTCCCTGTATGCATCTCTGTGGTGCCTCTGAGGCCTGTCTGAGGGTTGCCTGAGAACAGCCTGGGAGGGAGACAGCAGGTTGGGGTGTGACGGGCTTGGTTTATGGAGCTCAGGACCGCGCAGTGCCAGCTTCCTGGACAGCAGTGGTGCTGCGAACCCTCCTTTATACCCCAGACTTGCTGTTTGGTCAATATTCTTTTCCTCAGAAACTTGCACTTTCTGGTTACCAGTGAGTTTGATGGTTTTTTTGTATGTTGGTTTCCCTTTTAGATTTCTTCTGAAACTTTCTCTTTGTATCCATAGCCTATCTTTATATTGAGGTGACACTTGGTGTGCAGCATTTTTTTTGTGTGTATATTTTAGATTCTTATTCTTCCTGGTGTTAACATTGTGCTGTCTTCTTGCTACCTGCGTGGCCATATTTCTTTAATGTTTCTTTTTGATTAGAAACTTGTAATTTGGTGCTATTATTTATTGAGGGTTTGTGTTTTGGTAGTTTCAGTAAGTTTTTTTCTATAGCTCAGATATACCTGTACTTTTTCTCTTTGAAGTGTAAAGGCTTGTCTTTAATCTTTAGCTCATTTGACATCTAACTTCATATATTTTGGTAGGTGGTTTTATGACTTAATGATAAGATTTTTTTCCTAAAAGCAAGGTGACAATTTTGAGGGCAGGAAGAAGAAAGCTTGAGTAGGCTAGGGCTATACACCCAGAAAGAGTCCCTTTGTTTCCCCATCACTTTTGTCTCTGGGGAAACTGCTGTTCTACAAATGTCACTAAAACTAAACTTGAAACATAGAAGATTATAACCTGATATTTCCTCAAGAATCAGAATCAGTGATCTTATTTTGCTATATTGTTAAGTTTTTATAGTGTTTTTTTCTTCTTTCTTTTCTTCTTACTGGGAAATGAATCTGGGGTTTTTGTGCATGCTAAGCTTCAAAGATCCTGTTCTCACCCCTGAGCTGTGCCCCAGCCCCTGTAGTAGGCATTTCACACTGAGCATATTGATCTGATCATTTTTTATTTCATAGGTAACTACATTTTTTCTGAAGGAGAATTACTTGTTAAGAGATTTGATATTGGGTATCATAAAAGCCTTTTTAAAATTTTCAGGTGATTTGCTGAGTAACCTGTTGCAGAGTCCTAGTTCAGCCAAGCTGTTGAGTCAGCCCATCCCCATCCTTGATGTGGAGAGCGAGTATGTCTGCTCCCTGGCCTTGGAGTGCCTGGCCCATCTCTTCAGTTGGATTCCTCTGTCTGCCAGCATTACCCCATCCCTCCTCACCACCATCTTCCACTTTGCACGGTTTGGCTGTGACATCCGAGCCAGAAAGATGGCGTCAGTGAATGGCAGCAGCCAGAACTGTGTCTTGGGTCAGGAGCGTGGTCGGCTCGGGGTCCTGGCCATGGCTTGCATCAATGAACTCATGTCCAAGAACTGCGTGCCTATGGAATTTGAGGAATACTTACTGCGAATGTTCCAGCAGACTTTCTACCTCTTGCAGAAGATCACGAAGGATAACAATGCACACACCGTGAAGAGTAGGCTTGAGGAGCTGGATGAGAGGTACTGACAGCAGGGCTGAGGGCGGTGCCCTAAGGAAGGGCCTTGGCTGTTGATTGCACTGTGCTTATACAGTGTCTGGAATCCTCTGTGGTTTCAGAGTAAGGGGTCCTGGTGTGGAACAGGTCTGGCAGCTCAATGAAATGCTCTGAGTATGGAGAGCGGTAGTGGGTTGTATGGGCTGTCGTCTCTTTCCTACCCCTCTCCTATCCTCCCTTGCTCCCTCTTCCCTGCTTCCTCACTGTTGCTGCAGTCCTGCGGGGCACAGGAACTGAGGTCACTGGTCCTGCACAGGAAGTTCTGGAGAGGTCTCAGGAGGTGCAGGGGTTATGCTCTCTCTGCCTCTCTTGGTGTAGCTTGTTGTTTTTACCACTGACTTTCCCAAGGGAGCATCTTGCAATGTTCCTGTGACTTTCATGCAAGTGGCAGTGTGAAGTGCAGTTGAATGTGGCACATGCTTGCTCTGCTTTGCTGCCATCCTCTTGAATGTTGCCTCAAATGACCCAAACCAAGTTTTCTTAAAGTTCTTTAGAAGATGACTTCATCATGGGAGTCTGAGGCAGGGTATCATTTATTTTCCTGGCAGCTGAAGTCATTTACTGTAGCTTACAGTTTGCACTCACATGATGCTACTGTTGCATATTCAGCCAGGGAAATTAATTATAAAAAATCACGTTGACTATTCAGAAACATCTAGGCAGATACATTCATTGTATTGAATTAATACATATTTATAGATTGGCAGCAAAAGTTATTGATATTTTAGCGAATTTTTCTTGGACTATTCTTGTTACTATACAGAGTTAAGCTGTTTCCTTCTGAGAGTAAAGTAGTGGAATATGAAAGCTGTCTAAAGTTAAAAGTTTTAGTCCTTTTTAAATAAGATAGTTCCAGGTTTTTCTAAATAAAAAATCAATAACATCAGATTATTTTATTCATTGCAAACAATCTTTGCTTTGTATAATTACAAAAGAACACATGGTCTGATACCATTTTTTTCATTATGTAGTAATAACTGTATGAATGCAGAGCCTTTGGTATTCTCACAGTTTTTTTTTTTTTTTAAATTTGGTACTAGGGATCGAACTCAGGGCCTTGTGCTTGCAAGGCAGGCACCGGAACTACTCAGCTAAATCTCCGGCCCTATTCTCACAGTTTTATATCCTTTCTAGCTTTGATAGATAAAGGCTTTCTTAGCCATCCATGATGGCACACACCTGTAATCCCACCTCCTATGGAGGCTGAGACGGGAATCAAAAATTTGAAACCAGCATGGGCATCTTATAGAGACTATATCTCAAGGTAAAATTGAAAAGTTTTAGGGATATAGTTTAGTGTTCCCTGGGGATTGGACCCAGTGCAGAGAAAGGCAAAGAAAGGCTGACTTGTCCTCATATATTACTCACAAAAACGTAGCTGTTTAAGCCACCTGTCCATCATGGGTCGGTTGCTTTCACTTTGCTGTGATCAGTGATAGACATGTGTTGTGGCTTCTGTTCAGATGGTACCAAAATGTCATCGTAGATTATCTGTGTCCTGAGTTTGTTATGCTCTTGGTTGTAATCCTGTGCTTCCTCTTGTCTGTGAAGCTGAAAGTTGCCTGTAGGTGGAAGGTGACATGCTGTACTGTATGCTTGCTTCCTGGCTCCTGGGTCTCTCACCGCCAATCTGGAGTTGCTCAGTCCCTTCCTGGTGTTCTGGAGCCACTTAACAGATCCTGGGCTTCTCTTCTTAGACTGTGTATTTTTCCCCCTAACTTCCTGCTGTTCATTAGCAGAAGATGGGCAAAGGAAGGAAAATGGGGTGACTTTTAAGTCTGTAGTTTCAATTACTGAGCAGTATAATTTTTTTTTTTTTGAGACAGGCTCTTGCATGGTAGTTCAGGCTGGCCCTGAGCTCACTATGTAGCCCAGGCAAGCCTGGAACTCAGCAGTCCTCCTGTCTCTGCCTTCCGAGTGTTGGGATCACAGGCGTGAGCCATCACGCCTGGCACTGTGGTTATGTGGTATTGATGGCTGGTGGGCGTGAGTTACCACGCCCAGCATTGTATGTGGTTACTGGTATCGAACTCAGGACCTTGTGCTTGCACTTGCAAGGCAGGTGCTTGCAAGGCAGGTGCCAGAACCACTGAGCTAAATCTCCAGCCCCTGAGCAGTATAATTTTTTTTTCTTTTTTTCTTTTTGGAGACAGGGTCCTGCTTTTGTAGTTCAGGCTGGCCCTGAGCTCACTGTGGTGCCCAGGCAAGCTGCTGTGAACTCAGCAATCCTTCTGTCTCTACCTCCCGAGTGCTGGGATTACAGGCGTGAGCCACCACATCCGGCATTGTGGTATGGTGTTGATTGTTGGTGGGCGTGTCTCCACGCCCAGCATTATATGTGGTTACCGGGGATTGAACTCAGGTCCTTGCGTTTGCAAGGCAGGTGCCAGAACCACTGAGCTAACCCTCCGGCCCCTGAGCAATATAATTTTTAAAAGATTAAGTTGGAGCTGGGCGTGGTGGCTCATGCCTTTAATCCCAGCACTCGGGAGGCAGAGACAGGAGGATTGCTGAGTTCGAGGCTTGCCTGGGCTACATAGTGAGCTCAGAGCCAGCCTGAACTACAAAGTGAGACCCTGTCTCAAAAAAAAAAAAAAAATGATTAAGTTGGAGATTAAAAGAAAGTTGAGATTGTTTGATATTTTGCTCATGGCATCTCTTTTAATGAGTGATAGAGATTTGAGTGAAACTTTATAGGGACAGTAAATTGGTTGACAACTTTGGAGATCAATGTAAAAACGCAATGAATGCACTAAGTGAGGAATGAGGAGTTACTCCTCTAGTATTAGTGCGTATGGAGAGAAATTTCTCTCTGTACTTCCCTGTCTCTGAAACAGTTGATTTTAGTGCCTTCCTGCTTTTTGAGTGTTTGCCTCCACGAGCCAGGCACAGCTGTGTTCCCTATTGGAGCAGACATATACTTTTAGAAAGCTGCAGGTAAGCTCCCCACTGTCAGGTTGGGCAGGCAGGTGATCACTTCAGGATGAGAGGTCCAGGAACATTGTGGAACATTTCATTTCAGGCCACTTTTGTTCTGAGGAGTGGCCAACTTCTCTCCATTGTTATTTCACATACCTCTGCTAAAGCTTTTTGCAATTAGGAATTTTAGAATTGCTTTTAGACAATATTTAATTTTCAGTTCAGGCTTAGTATGTCTTTCCCTTTTTATTAGTCTCTAAAATGTGGCTTAAGAAGGTATGTTCACCTCATTTTCTAATCAACTTTTGGTGTTTAGGGGCTTAAAACAATAATTTCTGAAATGTGAGAGTGGTGTTGTGCTTTGTATTTAGTAACAGTCTCTTATTCTTGCAGCTGTGAGCTATACTCTTCTGTGAGATAGTTTTGTGAATAGAAATAAAGTGGAGATTCCTTGTGCTGTGAAAAGAAAGCACTGGATTCATTGGGAGAGATGTTAGTCCCCTTCTGCCATGTGCTGGCCAAGTGACATTGGCTGGTCACTTCACCTCTCTGGGCCTCATTTGTAATATGGAAACTTAGGACTAATTGTGTTTGAGGCTTGCCCAGCTCTAAACGCTTTCCTTCCTCCACATTCGAGAATCCCTTCTGTATTGGAGTGGGGTTATCACCTGGAGCCAGGAGGGCAGAAATGCACGTGAGAGTCTAAGCCTGAATGTCTCTCACTGGATGTGTTGCCTTTTGTGTAGTCTTCATTTTATGTCTGTAGCAGAATTCATTTTTGTATTTTGTCCTCCTTGTAAAGAAAACCAGCCTTCTGATATCCCAGATTGAAGTAACATTATAATCTGCCTGTTGCCTTTTAAGACCATCATTTCACTTGAATCACAACATGAATGAGCTAGCTAGAAAGTATAGGATCCCTAGTTTATAAGACTTGTGAACAGTGTCTCAGGATTAAAGGTGCCACTCTGCTGTTTCAGGTGATACTGGAATGAAGGGCTGCCTGTCTTGTAGATAATTGTTGCAGGTCTTTATATTTTTAACTGAAAATGTATTGTAAATCTGCAATTATCTACTGAATGATTTTGGATTGAATTTAATTTCTTTTGTAAAGGGGTGGCTAGGATTTTTATGTTCTCCTGTCTTATCTTTTTCAGCTACGTTGAGAAGTTCACTGACTTCCTGCGGCTCTTTGTGAGTGTGCACTTGAGGAGAATTGAGTCCTACTCCCAGTTTCCTGTGGTGGAGTTTCTGACACTTCTGTTCAAGTACACTTTTCATCAGGTAAAGCACCAGCACTCTTCATCTTTTTTTTTGAGTCAGGGTCTCGCTTTGTAGTTCAGGCTGGCCCTGAGCTCACTATGTAGCTCAGGCAAGCCTCAAACTCAGCAATCCTCCTGTCTCTGCCTCCCAAGTGCTGGGATTACAGGTGTGAGCCACCACACCCGCACTCTTCATCTTTTTGAAGATCTTCCTTGTTACTTCCAGAAGAAATTTATTTTATTTCCCAAACATTTATGGATATTTAATGTTTAAAGATTATTGCATTTGATTTTCTTAGTGACACTGTAAGGTAGGTACTATTATATATTCATTTTATCATTTATTTTTTGAGACAGGGTCTCTCTTTGTAGTTCAGGCTGGCCCTGGACTCACTATGTAGCTCAGGCAAGCCTTGAACTCAGCAATCCTCTTGCCTCTGCCTCCTGAATGCTGGGATTACAGGCAAAGGACAGACAGCCTGAAATTAGGGCCTTTAATTCTGTTCTGTAAATGTCACTAAAACTCCCCACAAGAAGTAGTATAGCAAAGCTATGAAAGCTAAGTTTTGGTGGCATGCAGATGTTTTCCTGTTTAACCGACATTTTTTGAGCTCCTCTTCTATTTCAGGATAGTTTGTTTTCACACACAATTTCTTGCCATCACTGTGTTTACATTCCCGGAACCCTCTTGTTTTATACATCATACATACATACATACATACACACATACACACGTGTGTGTGTATGTGTGTAATTTCAAAGCTTTATTGTGGTATTATATATCATGAAATTCACTCATAATTTAAGAGTTTAGAGAATTGGTAGGATTGTGTAGTTGTCACCATGGTCTGTTTTTAATATTTCTGTCACACACACCCCGCTTGGCCTTGTGTGTGCTTTTTGTTAAAGTAAGACCTACATAGATATATCATACATATATAGCCTAATGAATTTCCCTGAACAACGATCCATGGAGCTAACCTGAGCCAAGAAATCAGATATTATCTGCACTCCAGAAGCCGTCCCGTCCCTCCCATGGTAACTTCCTCTCCCTTCTTTCCACAAGTAGCCCCAGCACTGACCTTGATGCCACAGGTTACTTCTGCCTGTTTAGAACTCTAACTGAAAGCACAAATGCATGTGTTTCATCTGGTTTTTTTGTTTGTGAAATTCATCCATGTTTTCTGTGGTAGCAGTTTACTGTTACCCATTGTGTTGCAACAGTAAGTCACCTGGTATAGTCCATTGTGCCGCTGACTTGGCTACTTGTCCATCTCTGTGATTGTGCATCATGCTGCAGTGGCACTTTCGATCATGGCTTTGAGGTACACTGGCAACTCTTTCTTGTTGGCATATGTACCAGAATGAGACTGCTGGATCAGTGATGGCATCAGCTTTTAAAGTTCATCCTTGTTAAAGTTTTTATTTTATTTGCTGGATTTTTTTTTTTTTTTTGAAATGGTCTTGCTTTGTAGTTCAAGGTGGCCTTGAGCTCATTATGTAGCACAGGCTAGCCTCAAACTCACAGCAGTCCTTCTGCCTCTGACTCCCAAGTGCTGGGATTACAAGCGTGAGTCAGCTACTGTTGGATTTTTTGAGAGGTTTTGTTCCATAGCCCAAGCTGGCCTTGAACTCAAGATCTTCCCGCTTTAGCCTCCTGAGTGTTAGGATTACAGGTGTGTGCTACTACATCTGGTTAGGCTTCTTGTTTCTTTCTTTTTTTTTTTTTTTTAAGCCATTACGGTTGTAGCTTAAGGAGGCTAGAAGAGGCAAGAGTGTAGGCTAGGAGAGCTGTGTGTATGTGATTGGGTATTTGGAAGAAGGGTGTAGGGCAAGAGCTAGTTTTTCTCAAAGAAGGACTTGGTACATAAAACTAAAGGTACCCAGGGCCGGAGGGTTAGTCCAGTGGTTCCGGTGCCTGCCTCACAAGCGCAAGGTCCTGAGTTTGATTCCTGGCAACCACATACAATGCTGGGCATGGAGACTCACGCCCACCAGCAATCATTACCACACACCACAATGCCAGGTATGGTGGTTCACGCCTGTAATCCCAGCATTCAGGAGGCAGAGACAGGAGGATTGCTGAGTTCGAAGCTTGCCTGGGCTATGTAGTGAGCTCAGAGCCAGCCTGAACTACAAAGCGAGACCCTGTCTCAAAAAAAACAAAAAAACTAAAGGTACCCAATGTAGGGGGTGAGGCATCCCTGGTCCATGAGGATGATAGGTGGCCAAAGCCTGATGTGTCTGAGTGCTTTGTAGAGGGGTGATGAGTGCAGAGCAGGGAGGAGAGCATGCGGTTTGTAGGCCTTGGATGTGGAAAGAAGAGGTGATGAGTTTATGGGAAGGGAGAACATGGGCGAGAAACAACAGAGATGGGGAAGGCTTCAAACAGGTCCAGAAGGCTCTTAAAGGAGACCAGGAAAGAGGATTGAGAGAAAACCAGTGAGTATTACTAGATGTCTTAGGCTGAAATAAAGGGGGGAGGGTCAGTACTGAGATCAGAAAGAGGGAGCCTCTTTGGGGAAAGTGGCTTAAAATTTGCTCTCAGAGCCAGGCGAGGTGGCTCACGCCTGTAATCCCAGCACTCAGGAGGCAGAGACAAGAGGATGGCTGAGTTCGAGGCTTGCCTGGGCTATATAGTGAGCTCAGAGCCAGCCCGAACTACAAAGCAAGACCCTGTCTCCAAAAAAAAAAAAAAAATTTGCTCTCAGACTTTATAAAGTGGCTCTTTTAGGAAGATAGATTGTTCGCAAATGGGAAAGGAATCTAGGGATGGAAGGAAGGCAAGGGGAAGTAAAAAGAAATTAAGATGTATATGCATGTAGCAGTTCTTCATGATGAATTTAGTTATGTCCAGTAACCATACACTAATAGACACAAAAAATAAGAATAGGCCTTTTATGTATAAGCTAAGAAAATACTTGCAGGTTAGGGTGTGTTTACTGGCAGAGCACCTCTGCCTGGTTTGCCTGAGACCCTGGATTTTATTCCTGCAAACCCCGCCTCCAAGTATTCACTAGTACATAAGTCTTTACACTTAACCTAAAAGTTTTGTGTGTGACCTCTGGTTGTTTCTATTTGGTGTGTGTCCTTGGCAAGTTATTTTAATTTTAATGTTTCAGATTACATCTTGCTTATCTAAGAAGATGGGCTGTCATGGAGGTGGAAGTGGCCTTCAGGGTCTTTCCCAGTGTTTATCTTGTGATTCTTTTGCTAGACTTTTCTGTGTTAGTTTTTTATAGAACTGAAAGTGGTGCTTTTGCAAAATTATATTTGGGAAAAAGAAAGAGACAGAAACATGTGAAACTACTTCCTCCTTATCTGGAGGTCATTACAGCTGAGCTCTCTTCTGTTCTACTGGCCTTATGTGTGGCAATACTCGTCTCTGGGCCCTAGCTTGCCTGCTCTGGGAGTGTGCGTCACTGAGGTTCAAGTATTTTCTTAGCTTTCTCTATATTATATATACAGAATGCATTTCAGAGCATCAGGCAGATGAACAGGACCTGGAAAGTTTTTATTACAGGGTGGTCAGCCTTGCTGGAGTGGTAGAGCAGAGCGAAGGTGACATAGCTTACTCCAGGATTGGATCCTGCCATGGAGGAGTCCTTTTGGGTTGTGTTTTCCAGAAACAGCATCACGTTCTCATCTGTTCACACACAGTGTGAACTTAGGTGATCCTAATCTGCACAGTGGGAAAATACATCTTTTTCAGGTCTAGATTGTTCCTGTGAGTGTACTAAATATTTTTGCCTTTTCTTTTTCAATTTATAGACATTCTAGTGCTGGAAAGCGTATTTTGAAAAACAGTATTACAGAAGATGGTGCTAGCATCTCACCATTTCTTCTTTTCTGTTACTTTCCTGCATTATTCTGTAAGCCATGGGCTCTGCCATCAGTGCCTGTGACCATTTCTCACCTGGTATTTTGCATTCATCATGACTCTGTGGCTGCCAAGCCTCTTGAGGTGTCTGTATGAGCCATGATTTCTGTCTTCGTAGGCCCGATTCCTCTTGCCTTTGAAGGTTCCCTTTTGCCCTTCTTCCTAAAGCAGTGCCTGAGGTGGGGTCCTGGTGCAGGGCTCTGGATCCGGAGCCATGATCTAGCTCTGATTTTTCCCCTTCACTGCTTTGTCTTAGGCAGAGGACTTTACTTGTGAGTCTTGATTTTCTTATCTAAAGAGGGAAGAAAAATACCCATCTTCCAAAGCTGCCTTTTAAAGGTCAGATAGACTATGCAGATGAAAATGGAGCACTGCAAATTACTTGGGGTTTTCAGTTAGCCCTGGAATATGGAAAGTTATCTAATACAGGTACATTTGAAAAATAGGTCTGTGAGGGTTTAGAAAACTTGAGTGACTCCAGAAGTAGAGCCAGCCTGTCATCCTCATGATTGTAACCACCTGCATCTGTAGCTCTTGTCCAAGGCCAGGTCCTGGTAGCCTCTGGGCAGCACTCAGGCCTCCCTGCATGGATGTCAGTGGTGGTGCCTCAGGTCACAGAGTGGCACATTGGCCACCTTTCCACCCTCCAAACCTTGAGTCATATGCTAAGTCCTCAGTTCAGAGACTTGAGAGTGGGTGTAACTGTGCAGTGCTTGTTGTCAGAAAGTGTGAATTTATGTGGTAGCTTTTCTCCAAAGCACTTCCACAGGCATTAAATCTTAGTTTCTTCTCAGGGCTGAGGGTATTTTCAAATTGAGAGGACGATGGGCAACTTAGCTCAGGAATTGGAGCAGTAGCCTAGAGAGCCCGCTCTCTGTGGGTGCACAGGGGCAGTGGCCTGTCCACTGACTGCTCATGTGGCTTTCACACGGCTCCTTACATGGCTTCTGGTTATTTTCCTGGTTAGTTTCATGTCACGGGTGCCCTAGGTCTGGCCAGCTATGGCATAGGGACAGGACTTGATCATTTTGCTTCCTGAGGTTGGGCCTCCTGGGTCCTGACTGGCTGTGAACATGTAGGGCACTCTTGGAGTTGTGAGCCTAGAGTCTGCTATTTTGTTTTTTCCCCCCAAACACTTAGTTTTATTGAAAATGATAAAATACAGAAACACCAGATTTCCATTTTAAAGTAAAATAACAGCATCTCCCAGAACTTTCCTAGCACTGCATCCATTCTTGTCACTACTAATCCAAAATAATAAATACACCTGCTGGTAAATATTTTTCTCATGTTTCTGAGCCTTACACTAATTACTTTTCTAAATTTTACATTTGTACCTTTCCAATAATGAGTAGCATTAAAAAAAATTAGTATTTGTGAGAAGTGGATTTACTTTCTTCTTATGAGTGAGAAACAAAAAAATCACACACATTGTACACAAAGTCAGAGACAATATACATTTATTCATCAAAGTTTACTGTTTTAGATAATTTTTTTTCTTTACACATTACTATATTAAGCCAGTGTTTGATCCATGCTGCAGAAACTGTACAAAATGAAAAGAACTGTTAACTCTGGGGAAACCTTAAGCCAAAAAACAAAAGCCTTATGACACAAAGAAAGACATTGGGACTTTGGAGATAGCTGAGGGGAATAAGCACCATAAGGATGAAAAAGGAAATTTTTGTGTTAACTTAGGCCAGGAGAGAGTAGCCTAAAAAGCAGTGTTAAACATTTACTTTCCTACAGAAATAATGATCTTATCAGATGATCCCTGAAACAAGGCGGGGGGGGGGGAGATTTTGGATTGTAATAAATGGATTCTTAATTCTGTCCTTTATTTGCTGTGTACAGTCTTATGTTAGGGCCTTTTCACTTTTAGAGTATAGATATCTCATCAGAAAGTAGAAGATGGCTTGGTGTGTTCTAGGCCTTTCTTTGGGACACTGCCATCTCCCCTCCTCTGTGACACAGACTAAAGCCAGACTTGAGGCACTCTTTTTATGCTCTTGCACTGAAACTTTTTAGCACAGAGACTTTTTTTTCCCTTTTTTGAGACAGGGTCTTGCTTTGTAGTTCAGGCTGGCTCTGAGCTCACTATGTAGTCCAGGCACGCCTCAAACTCAGCAATCCCCCTGTTTCTACCTCCCGAGTGCTGGGATTACAGGCGTGAGCCACCACGCCTGGCACTGTGGTATGTGGTATTGATTGCTGGTGGGCGTGAGTCTCCATGCCCAGCATTGTATGTGGTTACCGGTATCCAACTCAGGACCTTGAGCTTGTGAGGCAGGCGCCGGAACCACTGAGCTGACCCTCTGGCCCCACAGAGACTTCTTTAAGGCTACAAACTTTACAAGTTTGTCCCATTAAACAGTGTCCTTAAGGCAGGTTTTCTAATCTGCCTGGTTTTTAAAATCACAGTTTTTCTGTCTGAGATTTCAGCTTAGTTGTAGATCTCAGATGTACTACCCATCACTCGGTAGTCATTGAGCCAATTCCTTATATGAAGGAACCGGGTCTAAGAAGATGATGGTATGTCCCCCAAATAATTTGGGGTTCAGTGAGGCGGTCACCAGCAAAACTAGAGTCTTAGTGAGTGGCCAGGATTTGAGTGGATTGTGAAAAAAGAGGGCCTTGCATTAAAATAAGAAGGAAGAGATGTTGGAGAGTGTAAGGCCTGGATTTTGCATGAAATAGAATTCTAGTGTGTTAAGAAAGTTAACATATACACTAGGAAAGGCACTAGTATGTTAGAAAGACTTTTCTTATTATTTGTCCCTGCTAGCACCTGGTTCAAAGGTTGCTCCTACCCTATTTGACACTGCTGTTTTGCAAACTGCATAATTCCCTGAAGATGGTACTTAATTGTCTTTTTCAGTTTGTTGTGTAGGAAGACTTACAGATATTACTACTCTCCTTACCTCCAAATGTGTGACACTGTCACCTGTGAAGCCACTCTTACTTTTTTTTCTTATTTTTAATTTTTTTTAATGGTTTGTAGTAGGAAGAGAATTGGTGAGGGGTAAAAGGAACTTCCTGTTCCTGATCTTGAGTGGTTCATATTTTAGGATCTCAGTTGCTTCTCTCTAAAATAAATTTGGATGGGGTGCTCTGTGAGAGCTCTCTCCATTATTGCCTCAGACTTTAAGATGGGGTTTTGCTCTATGCATTTTATAATTGAGCCTGATTGACATAATGTTTCCCTATGATGGGTACCTGGTACCCTGGTGGTACTAGGTTCAGGAGGCCCAATGAAGACCCTGGCTGAAAATCACCAGTGGTGGTTACCAGCCTGAGAGACTCTGGATCTGTGGTTTTACCATTCTGGTGAAGTAAACACTGGTTTGTGGGTTTCTAAGCAATAGTTGCATTAAGTAATTTCACTGTCTGGATTTCTTTTGTACCATAGCCTACTCATGAAGGTTACTTCTCTTGTTTGGATATCTGGACACTCTTTTTGGACTATCTGACAAGTAAAATTAAAAGTCGTCTGGGAGACAAGGAAGCAGTTCTCAACAGGTAAACCCCAGAAACACTGATGATAAAAGCAGTCATTTGTGCTAGTTCCTCTTATGTATGTCTTAAAGGGACAGTCACACAGCTGGACTCTTGGGGGGACTCAGACACGTCAGCCATTCAGTCAGTGGTGCCATTGAGCATTTTCTTCTTTTAAAGAATGTATTTTCTTAAAACAAGTTCTTTTCTGATATAAAAATAATATGTATTGTTAATTCTGTGGATATGATAAGACTTTTATGGGGTGGCTTTTTTTCAGAGGCTCTTGTTTCAGAGATGCAAACAAGTATCTGTGGAACAGAGTGATATGACATCTGGGATTTATTTGCTTTATCCTAACCCTTGAGGACCAAATGAAAGTGGTTCGGTGTGTAAAGGAGCAGGACTGGCTGCGTGTTGGTAGTTGATGTTGAAGTCAGTTGATAAGAATTTGGGGCTTATTATATTTCTACTCTTTGAATGTATTCTAAAATTTCCTGAATCAATAAATGCCTATCAAAAATACTGATTTTTTAAAATTAGGAAACTACAAAAAACACAAGTAGGACAAGTTGTCTGTAATCTGCATTCCAGAGGCAATTACTTGCATATTTTTTATTGTATTTTTTTAATCACAGAAAATTGGGAAACATTTGTTTTACCCCCATGCTTTTTTTTTTTTTGAGACAGGGTCTCACTTTGTAGTTCAGGCTGGCTCTGAGCTCACTATGTAGTCCAGGCAAGCCTTGAACTCAGCAATCCTCCTGTCTCTGCCTCCCGAGTGCTGGGATGACAGGCGTGAGCCACCACACCCGGCACTGTGGTATGTGGTATTGATGGCTGGTGGGCGTGAGTCTCCATGCCCAGCATTGTATGTGGTTACCGGGGATCGAACTCAGGACCTTGCGCTTGCGAGGCAGGCACCGGAACCACTGAGCTAACCCTCTGGCTCCACCCCCATGTTTCTTGAATGCAGGCAGAAAGCATCTGGTACAATAGACAGTCATCTTAGTGTCACTGTAAGGTTCATGCTAGGGAAATACCAGCAGGACCCAGATTTCCAGAAAGGAAAATGGCTGCCTTTCTTGGGAGAAGTGCACCCGTCATGTTCTTAGTATATGGTTGTTCTTCAGTTATATACTGAATACACAGATTTCAAAGGGGCAGAAAACCCCACAAAAACCCAAAGAAAACTGGGTGTGATGATTCATAATCTCAGCACTTGGGAGACTGAGGCAGGAAAGTTGGAAGTTTGTGCTCAACCTGGGTAATTTAGAGATTTGGCAAGTCCTTCTCCGAAAAACTAAATACAAAACAAAACAAAAGGTCTGGGGATGTAGCCCAGTAGGAAGACCCTGGCTTCAATCTCCAGACCACAACAAAACAAAAGCCTTCTGTTTTATGTTGCAAGATTATAACTTCGAATCCATTTCTGTGGTTTACCGGTTTTAGAGGACAGACTGTTGGGGGAAATAAAAGTTTATTTGGCAAGCTAGCAGACAAAAGAAGGGAGAGACTGTTGCCAACCAGGGCATCTCACTAAGCAGGTGCAGCCATGAGATGTCACTACTGAACAGTTCAACCCGAGCATCATGGACTACCCCAGGTGCTTGGACAGGTGACATTTCAGCCAGCCAATTCTTGTTTGCATGTGATACACTTGCGTGTCTGTTTTATACTATTTCTTGGATACTTTTTTATTTAGAACACTGTATTTGCCTTTGATCTTTGCTTTTACTGAAATCTAACAAGTTCTGGTTATTTTTCTTTTACTAATTCATGTTTATTTGTGAAAAATAACCTATAATTTTGTGCTGCAGTCTATAAAAACTTACTGTAAGTACATTAGATATAATTTTAATACATTTCTAGAACTTAAAGATAATTCTTTTTTTTTTTTTTTTTGAGACAGGGTCTCACTTTGTAGTTCAGGCTGGCTCTGAGCTCACTATGTAGCCCAGGCAAGCCTGGAACTCAGCAGTCCGCCTGTCTCTGCCTCCGAGTGCTGGGATTACAGGTGTGAGCCACCACGCCCGGCACTGTGGAATGTGGTATTGATGGCTGGTGGGCGTGAGTCTCCACGCCCAGCATTGTATGTGGTTTCCGGGGATCGAACTCAGAACCTTGCACTTGTGAGGCAGGAGCCGGAACCTCTGAGCTAACCCTCCAGCCCCAAGATAATTCTTTTTTTTTTTTTTGCTTTTTGGAGACAGGGTCTTGCTTTGTAGTTCAGGCTGGCCCTGAGCTCACTATGGTGCCCAGGCAAGCCGCCGCGAACTCAGCAATCCTCCCGTCTCTGCCTCCCGAGTGCTGGG
>PVIC010033979.1:0-19864 GCA_004025085.1 Thryonomys swinderianus | reverse complement strand
TTTTTTTTTTTTTGCTTTTTGAGACAGGGTCTCGCTTTGTAGTTCAGGCTGGCCCTGAGCTCACTATGGTGCCCAGGCAAGCCGCCGCGAACTCAGCAATCCTCCTGTCTCTGCCTCCCGAGTGCTGGGATTACAGGCGTGAGCCACCACGTCCGGCATTGTGGTATGCAGTGTTGATTGTTGGTGGGCGTGTCTCCACGCCCAGCATAATATGTGGTAACTGGGGATTGAACTCAGGACCTTGCGCTTGCGAAGCAGGTGCCGGAACCACTGAGCTAACCCTCCGGCTCACACTTGGGTTTTCTTAAGTTATTTATATATTCTGGTTCCTTTCTGTATAGGTGGTTATATTTTTGAACCCTTGTGCATTGGCTCATTTATACCACTGGAGAATTTGCCCTTGCTTTTAGGTAGTAGGGGAGGTATGCAGTCATAGCAGGGCTATATGTGACATGTGTGGGTTATATGTCAGTATTTTGACCTTTTGGACCTGACAAGTTTTATGCATGTTTCTTCACCTTACTTGATTTTGGTACCGCTGTGGTGGACAACACCATGCACACCATCAGCCTCCTTTCTCAGGAACAAGCATGCCTCTGCTTTTCTGCTTCAGAATTCTGAAGCTGTGAAAGGCATCTCAGCACGAAGTGTAAGCTGCAAGGACTAGGGATCTAATGTCCATTCTGGGTAGCACTCAGTCATGGGGTTGGGAGTCAGGGGCTAGATGTACTCTTTTTGTGTTGCTGGGACTAAATTAAAACCGACAGCCTTGCATATGCTAGGCAAGTGCTTTACCACTGAGCTAGACATAGCCCAGTGCCCTACTTTTGAAAGGGAACAATAAATTTAACTGACATTTTGTTTGATTCCTCAGGGCTCTTGGTGGGACTGAACCCTGGTTGGCCTCCGGCTTTGTTTAACATTTTTTTGAGACAGGGTCTTGCTTTGTAGTTCAAACTGGCCCTGAACTCACGATGTAGCCCAGACTATCTCAGATTCATGGCAATCCTCCTCCCTCTGCCTTCTGAATTCTGGGATTACAGGGGTGAGCCATCAGACCTGGTATTGTGGTATGTGGTACTGGGGATTGAATTTGGGGACCTTGTGCTTGCCAGGCAGACACTGGAACCACTGAGCTAAATCTCCAGTCTTTGCTTTTTAAAAGCAATTTCCTTTTTTTCTCTTCATGGTCTCTTACTCTGCTTTCTATAGTCTCATTTTATATAAACTAAATATACCCAGATTTGTTTAGCAAAATCTGCTTTTAAGGAATCCCAAACTAAGAATCACGTACTGTTTCTCAAAAGGTGGGTAAAGCAGGAAACTGAGATTTCAAAAGAATCTCAGGAAATGGACAATCGTCCCAAGTTGGATCTGGGCTTCAAGGAAGGACAGACCATCAAGTTGAGTATTGGGGTGAGTATAGTTTTTTAAAGTTTTATTTTCTTGATCTTTGGTCTGGTGCTGGGGCTGTAATGTAGGGCCTTATGCATACTAGGCAGTGTCTGCCCCTGAGCTGCACCCCCATCTTCCTTTTCTGTTGTGTGACAAGCCTGTGACATCTTTCCTTTTCTTTCACTCTCCCTCTGTTTTTTTCTTTTGTAGAACATTACAACCAAGAAAGGCAGTGCTTCTAAGCCCAAGACTACAGGAGCTGGGGGTCTAAGCTTACTTCCCCCACCTCCAGGAGGCAAAGTCACTGTCCCCCCACCATCATCCTCAGTCGCCATCAGCAATCACGTCACCCCCCCACCCATTCCCAAGTCTAACCACGGAGGCAGTGATGCAGGTACATCTAGACTTCTGACTGAAAACTCCCATCCCCTGTTTAATTGGATAAGAGCTGTTTGCCAAGAAGAGTATGGATGTTTTTACTTGGAGTTGGTTCTAGGTACTCTCAAAGTGATTCTGGCAAGGGAAAGAGCTTCTCTGGTGAATGGAATCATGGTTCTTTGGCAAATGATATGTTGTTACTAAAGATTATTCCCTTCACTGTTTATTAGTTAGATGTTACTAGGCATGTGAATTAGATGGATGAAGATTATGGTCATGGCTGTAGGCATTTATTACTGAACACATTTGGTAAATATTATTTACATTCTTTGACTCAATTTTCTAATCTGCGAGATGGTTATATAAAACTGTCCTAGGGTGGTAAGGTCAAATGAAGTGACAGCACTGGTGTAGCTCTTGCAACACTGTAACCAGTCAGTAGAGGCCCATCCAGGTTGTCTGTCCCTTGGCTTTCCAGCCCCCTTCCCTCTTTTTCTTCCTTTTATTCTTTCTCATTCCCTCTTACTGTGTCTCTCTCATTCTCTTTATCTCCTTTCATTCTTTCTCTCTGAGGACCAAACCCAGGTGCTCACACCTATTGGGTTAATGCCCTACCACTGGCTACATTCTCTACCCTGATGCTATCTCTTAGTCCTTTTCATTTGTTCATGACAGTGGTTGGGAGAAAAGGAGAAGACACATAGGCGTGTGTTCTTTCTTACTGTGTGGTGGAAAAAGGAACAAATACAGTTATATCTTCTCATTTGAAAAATGAGTATCTTAGAATTCAAAGGAATTTTCCTAAGATTAGAGACTGAGATTTTAGAAATTAGGAATTTTAACTTAATGTACTGGACAATGCAGGCCAGATTTTGAATTGAAAGCTAGAGGTAAGCTTTCTCTTTATAGGATTTTTGAGATGAAAATATAGCCTACCTCTAGGCTATGGGAGGAGAGCACCGGCCAGAGGTCCTGTCCTTCATGCTGCCGTCATCAGTCAGCCAGATGGGTTAACCTTCAACATTAAAATGGTCACTTTTCAAAGAAACATTTCAGAAAAGACAAAGGCAAGAAGGAGGGTCAAGGGACTACTTATTTGGGGGGAAGGTTTTTAGGAAAAACTATTGATTAATACATGTGGGTTGTGGCACATAATATAAAAAGCATTATCTGGATCATAAAATATTGGTTTATTCTGGCTCCTACTGCTTTATAGGTTGTTAGGAGAGTACAGATGAAGTACATTTAGGACAGTGGCAGGGTTTGATGAAGGCCTTCTTTGTGCAGCTCTCTCTTAGCTTCGAAGAGATAAGGAGACAGGCAGTAGACTCAGAGCTCATAGCCTACCTCTATTGGTAATTGTGATCAGAAGGTGCTAGGGATAATGTCTAAGATTTATTTTTTAAATTAAGCTTTCTGAGATCATTGTAGTTGTTAGAAACGTTACAAAGAAATTCTTGTACCCTCTGTCCTATTCCCTTCAATGGTAATGTTTTACAGAACTGTTAACAAACATCACAGGAAATTGACATTCAAACCGTGCTCTCGTCCTGCTCTGATTCCACCCATGATTGTACATGTTGTTCTTTGTGTGTATGTACTATTTTAGTTTTATGCAGCTTTGCAATCTTTATGAATTGACCTCATAGGCTACAGAGTATTTCTTTTTATAAAGCTCTTTTTTTTTGCTCTTTTATAGCCACACATGTTTTCTCCCAGGCTTTCTTCCACCACCCCAAACCCTTTGGGACCACTGGTCTGTTTTCTGTCTATATAACTTTGTCACTTTAGGAACATTGTGTAAATGGGGTCATTACAGTGTGTTATATTTTGGGACTACTACTTTTCACATGGTGAAATTCTCTTGAGATTTATCCAAGTTATCATTAGTTTGTTCCTTTTTATTGTGAGTACTAATCTATGATATAGAGTATCACAGTGTGGCTATCACCCTTTGGGTGATACATCTGGATGACATCTGGATTTCCTGTGTGTGATTCTTAATAGATAAAGCTGCTGTGATATTTGTATGTAGGCTTCAATATGCACATGTTTTCATTTTCCAAGATTCTTATGATTTCTTATTTTCTTTTTTCCTCTCTCATGTTGTATTCAGATATCCTTTTAGATTTAGATTCTCCTGCTCCTGTCACGACACCAGCACCAGCTCCAGTTTCTGCAAACAATGACTTGTGGGGAGACTTCAGTACTGCATCCAGGTAGGGGGCAGAGGGAAAGACACATACTGTCACTTAGGGTATAGAAAATACACACAGTTGTCTTAAACTCTGATCTGGGACAAGGGGATTTGTAGATCGTAATACAATTGTTTGAAGTTCCTAAGAGGGAAATACAGGAAATTTGAGGATTCTGGGAGAAGAAAGCTATAGCTTTAGGGTTGAATGAAATATCTTGAGTCTTGATAAATAGAATTCCTGCTATATGGACTTAGAAATTCTGGCCTGCAATTTCTTGAAAACCATTTGGTAAGGAATGGATTAGTTATCCTAATATTATGTCTTTGGATTTTTCTCTGTTCTCCTGTCTTGCAGCTCTGTTCCAAACCAGGCACCACAGCCATCCAACTGGGTCCAGTTTTGAGTAGCATTGGCAGGACATTAAGGACAGACTTGAAGAATAAAAATGACCTTGAGGGCACCAATTTTTGAGGGAGGTTTGAAACCCTTTTCCCTCCCCACAACCAAAATTGATGGACAATCTTTTTCATAGCTTCTCCACAGTATTCAGGCTGATTTATAACACTCCCCTGTTGTTACTTGCTATACAGCAAAGAGAGATCTCTTACTTTCTGCTCATTACCACAGCAGGAGAATAGTGGATCTTATTATACCCGTGGCTGACCGTGCAGGGTTCAGAAGGCCAGTGACATTATGATAGGGGAATGACTTCTAACATTTGTAAAAATTCTCTCCATCTGAATTCTTGAACTTATTTCAGCATCATCTCATGACCCTTGCGTGCCTCTTGTGAAGCCCTCTATACCAATTTCAGGGGAAAGAAAAGCCTTGAAACTTTATTTTTCTTCAATCCAATTCTCTAAAAGTGGATGGGCTGACCTCAGTATTTACAAATTCCAGAATTTTGAAGCCTGGGCTACATAGTGACTTCAAGGCCAGCTTGAACTACATAGCAAGACCCTGTCTCTTAAAAAAAAGAGAATATGACTAGAGGCAGGTTTGGAGGAAGCTGTGTCCTGGGTGTCTTCTTTTCACCTCCTTCAGGCTTCCCCTCTTCACTGAACAGTGAGTACCTAGGGCTGGGTGCAGCTCAGTCACACTCTTGGCAGTTTACATGTCTCTTCCTGAGATGAGAAGGTTGTGTTGCCAGCATTGCCGCTGTTCTCTGCTGTTTGTTGAATAATGTAACGTCTTAGAGCAGTGGGTATTTCTAGGATGAGGAGGCTTAAGGGGCTGTGCTTTCCAAATTATAGAAGTGTTGAATTTCTTGCATCTCCACCTGCTCTCTGTTTTGGAAGCACAGCATTCATATCTAGCCACCTTTTATTTGACTTAAAATTAAAGAATTCAGAGTTTTTAACCTGATTGATACAGCACGGAGGTTGAAAGCATTGAACTCTCATTTAGTACCCACATTGCCTTGCTGCCTGGGTATCTGACCTCTTTCCATAAATGTTGCTTTTCTCATCTGACTCTTCAGTAGAAGGCTGCTATTACATATACTGTCATTTATGAAAGAAGTTGGGGAGTCAGTTTTATTCCAGGCAAGTTTTGCCCAAGGCTTTGATACCCATTAGTACACGTATCTTATAAGCAAGTTGTTGCTCTTCTATCTCCTTTTCCTCTGCCCCACCATTACTTCTACAGTGCTGTGAAAAGAGTCCCCCACCTTAGGGGTTATTATTAACTTACCTGTTTTGTTTGTTAATGGAAAATTTTGAGGATTAAATGGGAAGGTATAATTTCTTCCTTTAGCACCTATTTGGATATGTACATTCTGATTGAAGGGTCCTTATATTTAATTTCAAAATGTATTGTTTCTCCTGGATTTCCTTCTTTTTCTAACTTCGGGTCCATTTTTTTTATTGCCTCTTTTACCAGGCAGCTCTATTCTTACAGAGCCATGGCAGGACATTTTACATTTTCATTAGAAAACACTAAAGTCTAGAATCACTAGTGATTACTGGGAACCTATTTTTCTCTATCTTCCTCCATGTTGTGTTCTTTGTATTCTCAAGATGATAATATATTATGTATTTGAATTGCTGAAAAATTGAAAATGAAGTGAAGATATATGTATATATAGCAGATGATGTATTGGTGCAATAATGGTAATTAAAATATAAAAAAAGGTGCTGTTTGTTTTATCTTTTGTCTATTTAATTATCTTTTATTTTATTTTATTTTATTTTATTTTTGCAGTACCAGTGATTGAACTCAGGCCCTTATGCATCCAAGGTTGGCACGGTATCACTTGAGCTAAATCTCTAGTTCTTTTAAAATTTTATTGGCCCAATAAAATGCACAATAAAAGGGTAGTAGACATATATATCTTACTCATTTTTGAGAAATAGGACTTGTAAGAAGTTCAGACTTACTATGAAAAAACCCCAAGAAATTGAGATGAGACTTCTGGTTATGGTTCTAAGCCAACAGAGTGCCCCTTTCAATAAGCAAATATTCATTATTTATTTACTAGTATGTTTGATTTCATTTGCCTCAAATTATTTTCATGATTAAGGCTTCTCTCATTTAGCAGAATTATAATGAGCAGAAATAAAAGAGATCAGTGTAAGAGATAGAATTAAAGTCAGAGTCATAGGCTTTGGAAACCAGAGAACATCTTGGAGATTTAGAAGATACAGAAAATGAGTCAGGATAATAATATAATCTACTTTACAAGAAAGCTTTTCAAACGGAAACAAAAATTGCTAATTAGTAACATGTAAACCTATAAAATATTCAATAACTCACTTGTAAAGGCAGTCAGATTAGCTGGGTGTGGTGATGCATGCCTATAATCCCAGCATTCAGGAGGCTGAGGCAGAAGGGCCATCATGAGTTTGAGGCCAGAATGGGCTACGTCACCACGTCAGCCTGAATTACACAGTGAAATCCTACCTCAAATCAAAACAAACAAAAACTCAAATACTGTGTGGTAGTGTGCAAATCATTTATAGCTCTAGTAAAACGTTAAAGAACAAGAATATTAGAAATTAAATTTTGTATTCTAGTAAGTTGTAAGAGTAGTTGATATATGGTGTAAAAATAGGCACATATAAAGAGAAAATAGGGGAAAGTGCAGTTTTTGTATGTGATTGAAGTTCTCAGCTTAAAATAGACTGTTTAAGCTTTATGGTAACTACAGACTTGTAGTAGATATACACACAAAGAAAGCACAAAAAATCAGATCTCAAGGACAACAAGAAAAGATAGGAATAAAGGATCCATAAAACAACTGGAAAACAACCAAATGAGGGTAGTAAGACTTTGTCTATTGATAATTACTTTAAATGTAAGTGGGTTAAGGGCTGGAGACTTAGCTCAGTGGTTCCAGCACCTGCCTCGCAACTGCAAGGGCCTGAGTTCGATCTGGTAACCACATACAATGCTGGGTGTGGTGGCTCACGCCCAGCCTACCAGCAATCAGTACCACATACCACAGTGCTGGGCATGGTGGCCCTCACCTGTAATCCCAGCACTTGGGAGGCAGAGACAGGAGGATTGCTGAGTTCAAGGCTTGCCTGGGCTACATAGTGAGCTCAGGACCAGCCTGAACTACAAAGTGAGAGCCTGTCTCAAAAAAAAAAAAAAAAAAAAGTGAGTTAAATTTTGCAACTAAAAGACAGTGGATAATCTGCAAAAATGTACCTCCCCCAAAAAAACCCAAGACCAAACTATATGCTAAGTACAAGAGACTCCTGACATTTCTAGGTATATCTAGACTGAAATGCATGGAAAAACGTATCACATGCAAATGGGAACCAAAAGAAAGAGGTAGTTATATTTATGTCAGGTAAAATATACTGTAAGTCAAAACTAACAAGAAATATGGTCATTTATGTAAGTGACAATCAGTCTAGCAAGAGGATATGGCCAATTGTAAATATACATGCCCTCAACATCACAGTACCAAAATACATAAAGTACTTGACATATTTGATGGGATAAGTAGGCAGTAATACAGTAATAGAAGGGGACTTTAGAAAGTCACTTTGAAAAGTGGGTAGATTAGACAAAATTGAAAGAAGCACCAAACTGCACTTTAGACCAAGTGGAGTATATAAATAACATTCATCTAAGAAGGAAAAATACACATTATTCTCAAGTGGATAGAAAGCA
This sequence comes from Thryonomys swinderianus, assembly GCA_004025085.1. NCBI lineage: Eukaryota > Metazoa > Chordata > Mammalia > Rodentia > Thryonomyidae > Thryonomys > Thryonomys swinderianus. Next base: position 11,771 of record PVIC010033979.1, on the reverse strand, counting down.
TTCTTGGGCATGGATAGAAACCATTCTTGGGCATAGGACATGTTAGGGCATAAAACAAGTCTTAACAAATATAAGATGAAATTTTATCAAGTAACTCCTACTACTGAAATTAGAAGTTATTTAGTTTAGGGAAACCTCATAAATATGTGGTTAAACATGCTGCAGAAGATCAGACAGGGAAACAGGAAATTAAGGGGCTGGGGGTGTAGCTAGCTCAGTTATAACACTTGCCTAGATGGTTGCCTAGATCCTAAGTTTAAGTCCCAACAGTGCAGGAAAAAAAATTACCTTGAGATGAATCAAAATGGAAACAACATACTGAAATCTATGGGCTTCAGCAGTTTTTAAAGAGAAAAATTATGGTAGTAAATGCTTATGTGAAGAAAAAAGCTGGGTATGGTGGTACATGCCCATAATCCCAGAACTTGGAGGATCATGTGTAGGCTTAGGAGTTAGATACCTGGACAGGATACCGACACCCTATTTGAAAACACACACACACACACCCCATCCTAAACAACCAATGGATCACAGATGAAGTTAAGAAATCAATTTCTCAATTAAATGATCATGACAATATAACATACTGGAACTTATAGGACACAAAATGACAGTAGTCCTATGAAGGAAATTTATAGGTGTGAATACTCATATCAGGAATATAGAGTGGGCTCACACAACCTAATGTTGAACCTCAAGCTTCTAGGAAATGAAGAGCAAGTCAAGCTCAAAACTCTTAAAAGGGAGGAAATTACAAAGATCAGAGGAGAAAATGCTCTGGTGGCTAACAAAACAAAAGAATCGAATGAATTAACAAATTGGTTCTTTTGAAACTGACAAAACATCAAAAAAGGAACAAACTCAAGTCCATGTAATTAGCAGTGAAAAGGGTGAAATCAGAACACAACCTGCAGAAATTTAGATCATCAGTGGTACTTTGAGAACCTGTATTCCAATAAGATGAAAGATACAGAACAAGTGGACAGATTCCTAAATACATATGAATTACCAAAACTGAACTGAGAAGATAAAAGAATACTAAATAAAGCAATATCAGCCAATGAAATTGAAGACTTAATTAAAAACCATCTGGGCTGGGGATTTAGCTCAGTGGTTCTGGCATCTGCCTGGCATCCTAGATCGATGTAACCACATAGTACAATGCTGGGTGTGGTGGCTTATGCCTGTAATCCCAGCACTCAGGAGGCAGAGGCAGGAAGATTGCTGTTTGAGGTTGGCCTGGGCTACATAGTGAGTTTAGGGCCAGTCTGAACTATAAAAGTGAGACCCTGTCTCAAAAAAACAAACAAAAAAAACCCCAAACCAAAACCAAAAAACCTTCCAACAAAAACCCAGGCCTGGATGAATTCACTGCTGAGTTCTACAAGAAATTTACAGAAATCATACCAGTACTTGCCGAACTTTTTAGTGAAATTGAAAGGGAAGCAGTACGGCCATATTAATTCCTGGAAGCAAGCATTACTCTCCTTAACATGAGAGAAGCATCCAACTGAAAAAGAGCTACAGGCCAATCTTCCTAAGGAACATAGACATAAAAATCCTCAATATGATACTAGCAAACAATGCAGCAAATCATCAAGAATATTCCCCCCTGATGAAGTCGGATTTCATCCCAGGGATGCAGGAATGGTTCAACATACATACATCAATAAATGTAATATATTAACAGAGCCAAGGGCAAAAACCATACAATCCTCAATAGATACAAAAAAGTTTAAAAAGGTCCAATACCCATTCTTGATATGAACTATATGGGAAATTGGTACAGGTGGCTTTTATCTCAGCATAATAAAAGCCATCTGAAAAATCAACAGCATCAGTGGACAAAAACTGAGTTTTCACCCTAAAATCAGGAAGAAGACAAGATGTCCACTATCACCACTCATTCAATAGAGTTCTGGAAACATTAGCTGGGGTAATTAGACAAGAGGAAGAAGGAACAGGGATAGGGACAGGAAAGGAACGTGTTAAACTATCATTATTTGTGAATGACATAATATCCTACACCAAAGGCCCCAAAATCTCCCTGAAAAGATTAATAGATTTGGTAACCATATTCAGTGGTGTACCTGGACAGAGTCAACACTCAAAAATCAGTAGTCTTCCTGCACGTGACTAACTCGAAATTAGAGAATCCCTTCACAACAACAACTGCCCCCCCAAATAACAACAACAACAACAAAAAAGTGCAGCAAAATACCCAGGAATCAATCTAACAAAGTAAAGACTTTGTTAGGGTTTGGGTCTGGCTGTCTCTCAAAGCCTCATTTGGTCAGAAGGAGTTGAATCTGGAGTGTGTGATCTTGGGGTTAAGGGTGTGTGATTATTAAACTACTGCACGTGAACAATTGTTTTGGTATCAACTTAATCCTAGTAGTCTGAATAAGATAAAAGGGTCAGAAAGGGCTATTATCTACAATATACAAGGAACTTAAACAAATTAAGTCTCCCCAAGTTTAAAGACCCAATTAAAAAATGGGCATCTGAAATGAGCAGACACTTCTCAGAGGTAGAAATCAAAGCAGCCAAGAAGCATGTGAAGAAATGTTCAACATCGCTGGTCATTCGAGAGATGCAAATGAAAACAACACTGAGATTCCATCTCACTCCACAAAGAATGGCCGCTATTACAAAATCAACCAATGATAAATGCTGGCGAGGCTGTGGGAAGAAAGGAACCCTTCTCCACTGCTGGTGGGATTGTAGACTTGTGCCGCCGTTGTGGAGATCTGTGTGGAGATTCCTCAGAAAACTAGGACTAGAGGTCCCATTTGAACCTGCTGTCCCCCTGCTAGGAATATACCCAAAGGAATTTTAAAAAGCACACTGGAAAGACAACCTTGTTCATGGCAGCTCAGTTCATGATAGCCCAATCTTGGAAACAGCCCAAATGCCCATCAACCAGAGACTGGATAAAGAAGATGTGGTTTCTTTTTAAAATGGAATATTACTCTGCCATAAAGAATGACAAGATTGATTCATTTATGTGCAAATGGAGACATGTGAAGGACACACTAATAAGTGAAATAAATCGAATACAGATATGCAAATACTGGATCTTTTCTTTGATATAAGTACCTGTAGAGGTAAAGGAGCTCTAGAATGTATGATAGTTTTTGTAGAATAGGAAATATCCAAAAGGAATTTGGTGTGGGAACATAATGAGGGGAAGGAATAAATATGATTTGGAAAAAAATAAAAGTATGTATGTAAGGGGTGGGGAGGGGTTGGGTGGGCAGGGATGTAGGTAAAAATGAGAGTTCACCTGTGTCACATATTGGTACAAATTTCCCAATGTTGTGTGTGATTGTGAGCTGTGTATATAATGTACCAATAAAGTTTACTGAATAATGAAAAAAAAGATAAAAGGGTCAGAAAGATGTGATTAAACTCTCTCTTTTTGCCTTTGCTATGTGTGCATCCATATTGTTTCTGCTTTGTGAAGTCTGTTTGCCATTCCTGTCTTGCAGCCAGTCAACTACGGACTGAAACCTCTAGGCACTGCAAGCCAAATAAATCCTTTCCCCTCTAGCTTTGTGTGTCAGATATTTTGTCTCAGCAATGAGAGAAAAGTAATTCATATAAAACTCTACATTGAAAACTAGAGTACTCGAGGGCTGGGAATTTAGCTCAGTGGTTTGGGCACCTGTTTTGCAGGTAGGTGCAAGGTCCTAAATTCAATCCCCAGTACTGCAAAAAAGAACCCCTCCCCTCCAAAAACCAAAACAACAAACCTGTAAGTACCCTGAAAAAAGAGATTGAAGAGGACACCAGGAAAGATATCTCTTGTTCTTGGATGGAAAGAATCAGCCGGGCATGGTGGATCATGCCTGTAATCCCAGCACTTGGGAGTCAGAGGCAGGAGGATTGCTGAGTTCGAGGCTTACCTGGGCTACATAGTGAGCTCAGGGCCAGGCTGAACTACAAAACAAGACCTTGTCTCAAAAAACAAACAACAACACAAACAAAACAAAACGAAATACAGTGAAAATGGCTATGCTTTTAAAATTGTAATACAGATTTAGTGCAATCTTAATGAAAACTTCAACAGCATACCTCACAGAATTAGAAAAAACAATCCTAAAATTCATTTGGAACCAGGAGAGAGCTAGAATAGCAAAGACAGTTCTGGGGAACAAAGGCGATATAGGAGACATTACAATCCCTGGACTGAAATTATATTACAGAGTCAATGTGATGAAAACAGCATGGTACTGGACACAAGGCAGATGTGAGGGTCAATGGAATAGACTAAAAGATACAGAAACAACTCCAGACATACTCAGCTACCTTGTCTTTGACAAAGGAGCCAGACACCTTCACTGGAAGAAAGATAGCCTCTTTAATAAGTGGAATTGGAAAAGGTGGCTTTTCATATGCTAAAGATCAAAATGAGACGCCTATCTTTCATGATGCACTAACTTAAAATCAACGTGGATCAACACTCTAAACATTAAACTGGAAACACTAAATCTGCTGGAAGAGCGAATAAGTAGAATGCCTGAGGAAATAAGAATAGGCAAAGACTTCATGAGCAAAATCTAGATTGCACAGGAAATACTACAAAGAATCAACAGCTGGGACCTTATCTCATTAAAAAGCTTTGGCACAGCAAGAGAAACCACCTACAGTGTGAAGAGGTAGCCCATAGTGTGGGAGTTTTTTTTTAAACCAGCTTTTCATCAAAGGAGTATTATCTAGAATATATAAAAAAATCACACCTTCTAAATTTGAAGACCCAATCCAAAAATGTGGATCTGAAATGAAAAGACATTTTTCAGATGAAGAAGTAGAAATAACAAATAAATCTGTAAAACATTTTTTTTAAACATCATTGGTCATTTGAGAGATGCAAATTAAAACACCACTGAAATGCTGGGCATGGTGGCTCACCCCTGTACACTTGGGGGGCAGAGGCAGGAGGATTGCTGAGTCTGAGGCTTGCCTGGGCTACATAGTGAGCTTGTTGGGACCAAAGAATCTTCATTCTGTGAGTCACCCCCATCTGATGTTTAAGCTGTGAACAAAACTCTGTACTTTATAAAAAACATTCTGTAAAAATGTGATATGTAATTTGTAAAGACAACTCGTGCATTTGTGTAAAGCTCCCGGAATGGTTGCAAGTGTAGCAAGTTAACAGGGTCCTTAGAAAACAGTGACCTTCCTGGTGGGTTTGATAAGAAATAACATCCTGGTGAGCTAACCGCCAAAATAGTCCCCACCCAAAACAAGACCCCTTTGTTCGAGCCTAGTTAGCCCTCCCACAAGATAACTCTATTTCCGGTTCCTCCTCTACCAATGACCACCCAACAAGGATGATAGACCTAATTGTTAGCCAATCTCTAGTAAGTACGCTACCCCTTCCTGTAAATGACTCTACCACCCCTTCCTCTGTGTGACCTAATATTTCCTTTAAAAGGGGCTGGTAGCCATTCTTCTGGGTCCCCAATCTGGTATTGGTAGACTCACTGCATGCTGTGCTAATAAAGTGCCCTTGCTTATTACATGCGTGTTGCTGGAGGTCTTCTGTGGGGGGCACAGTCCGGGCACAACAAGCTCAAGACCAGCCTGAACTACAAAGTTAGACCCTGTGTCAAAATAAAAAAAACAATAAAAACAAAAACAAAAAATGCCACTGAGATTCCATCTCACTCCAGAAAAGATGGCTGCTATCAAGAAATAACAAATACTGATGGGGCTGTAGGGAAAAAGGAAACTTTCTTCACTGTTGGGCGTATAGACTGGTGTAACCACTGTGAAAACCAACGTGGAGGTTTCCCAAAAAATTAAAACTAGAGATTCCACTTGATCTGTTTCTTGTCTTGGTATCTTCCTAAAATAATTAAAAGCATCACACCATAATTATATATACACACTTATGCTTATAATGGCATAGTCTATAATAGCTAAATAATGGAAACAGCCCAAATGCCCATCAACTCTAGACTGGATAAAGAAGGTGTGGGTTTAATAAAATGGAGTATTACTCTGCCATAAAGAAAGATAAGTTTTTCAGACAATTATAGCTAAGTTGATTTCCTTTTTTCATTTTCTTGTAGTTTTTTTTTTTTTTGAGACAGGGTCTTGCTTTGTAGTTCAGGCTGGCTCTGAGCTCACTATGTAGCCTAGGCAAGCTTTGAACTCAGCAATCCTCCTGTCTCTGCCTCCCAAGTGCTGGGATTACAGGCGTGAGCCACCACGCCTGGCACTGTGGTATGTGGTATTGATTGCTGGTGGGTGTGAGTCTGCACGCCCAGCATTGTATGTGGTTACTGGGGATCGAACTCAGGACCTTGCGCTTGCGAGGCAGGCACTGGAACCACTGAGCTAACCCTCCGTCCCTCTTGTAGTTTTTTGAGACAGGGTCTTGTTTTGTAGTTCAGGTTGGCCCTGAGCTCAATATGTAACCCAGGCAAGCTTCGAACTCACAGCAGTCCTCCTGCTTCTGCCTCCTGAGTGCTGGGATTATAGACTTGAGCCACCAAGCCTGGCTCTAAGTGGGTGAATCTTGAGACCATACTCTTCAGTGAAATAAATTAGACGCATGTTTGAGTATGTGTTTGTTTTCTGTAGTGTGAGAGACTGAAAGTGGATATAAGAACCAAGACTGGTGAGAATAGGTTGGTAATGTCCAAAAGTAGTGGCTTTCTTCCTATTTTGGGTGAATAGAGGTCGTCTTTATATTTGGAATTGAAAAAAAATGTTTGAAAACTTTGCCTAATGCAGAAGACATTTTTGGAATGGTATTTTCTAAGTCATGGGGAAGAATCCATATAGGTGACTAGAATAGTGCCCTTGAAATGTTGGTGGTTCCAGCCTCTGGTTATCTACCCAAAGACCTACAAACTTTAGCTTTTTAAAACATCCTGTTAAGCCCTTTGCAGCAGCTGAACTCTGACTTTCATGATGTGAGAAAATATCCCATAGGATGGGGCCTTAACCATCTATCTTCTTTCTAATTCATGTAAATTTCTGCAGTGGATATCTTATACAAAATACACTAAAAATTTATTGTGCATAATTTCTATTAAGTGTTAAAGAAAACATGAAAAATGTAGAAAAATAGGAAGTAGGGAGAAATTTTAATAATTCCCCAAATTATACATTCTGTGGATTCAGAAATATTTCAATATATATGCTAACTTGTTTCATTTATACTTAGTTCAATGAAAAGAAAGATTGTTGATCTTACTTATTTATTTCTTCTTATAAAAGTCTTTTCTTGTCTATGACTTCTAGTCTAACATTTTGGCCATGCTGTTAAGATTATGGTACACAGTGTGTTAACTATTGATATTCTTTTATTAATTTGTTATGAAATTTTGCATTTTTTCACAAGAGGAAGAAGAGTTTTTTGTTTTTTTTTTTTGCTTTTTGAGACAGGGTCTCGCTTTGTAGTTCAGGCTGGCCCTGAGCTCACTATGGTGCCCAGGCAAGCCTCAAACTCAGCAATCCTCCTGCCTCTGCCTCCCGAGTGCTGGGATTACAGGCGTGAGCCACCACGCCCAGCACTATGGTATGTGGTATTGATGGCTGGTGGGCATGAGTCTCCACACCCAGCATTGTATGTGGTTACTGGGGGTCGAACTCAGGACCTTGCGCTTGCGAGGCAGGCGCTGGAACCACTGAGCTAAATCTCTGGCCCACAGTGTCCACTTTTTATTATTTACCATACACTTTCTAGATGACAGATACTCAATATGTACTTGTTAAATCAGTGATTTCATTATTAAAGTAGTGTTTTAACTCATGTACATGTGAAATGATTAAATACTTCTTACATGCTTCATCATAGTTTCAGAAAAAAAGAATCTCATTTCTGAGCACCTGAGTCAGTCAATAAGAGAGGGCCACATAGTCAATGATGAGGACAAATTTCACTTTGGTATCTAGATTCCTTGGTCTAAAGAAGGAGCACTGGATATTATATGACAGATATTGTATGTCATCAATATGGTGGTTTACTCCATCACTTAAATGGAACTAGCTTAGGTTACATTATACTTTACTCACTTTTTTGTAGACTTTAAAAACCTGTTTCTTGGGATGGAGTTACAGTCTCAGTTAGAATCACACTCCCCAGACAACTCAGTCCTCAAGGGTACTGCGCCTGTATGGATACTCACCACTACGAGGCCACTCTGTGTTTTATTTCATCTTGGGATGGTAGTTGGGATGGGTAGTTTTCCTTTTTCTCACCTTTTATGCATTTTTCTTTTAATTCTTTTTCCTTATTTTCTTTTTAAAAATTTATTTTGATTTCTAGATTTTTCTCTTTATTCTTGTTGGTTCTTTTGTGTTACTTTTGTCTTAACTTACTATATTCTTTTATTCCATAATAGAACACTTTATCTAATTTTTCTCTCCTCATTCTTATCTTCCATTGATTTTTTTTTTTTTTTTGAGACAGGGTCTCGCTTTGTAGTTCAGGCTGACCCTGAGCTCACTATGGTGCCCAGGCAAGCCTCGAACTCAGCAATCCTCCTGTCTCTGCCTCCCGAGTGCTGGGATTACAGGCGTGAGCCACCACGCCCGGCTCTCATTGGCTTTTCTTTTTTTGTTTTTTCTTTTTGAGACAGGGTCTCGCTTTGTAGTTCAGGCTGGCCCTGAGCTCACTATGGTGCCCAGGCAAGCCGCCGCAAACTCAGCAATCCTCCTGTCTCTGCCTCCCGAGTGCTGGGATGACAGGCGTGAGCCATCACGTCCGGCATTGTGGTATGTGGTGTTGATTGTTGGTGGGCGTGTCTCCACACCCAGCATTCTATGTGGTTACCGGGGATCGAACTCAGGACCTTGCGCTTGCAAGACAGGCGCCGGAACCACTGAGCTAACCCTCCGGCCCTCTCATTGGCTTTTAATTGAACATAGAGAAAACGTAAGTCGTCTGTGATCTATTTTTATACTCAAAAGCTTCCCACCAGGTACATATCCAATGAGAAAATAGGAAAAACCCCAAACCCCAAAAAACCTTTACTTTGAGTCCCTTAGCCTGGAGATATACCAGCTTGTGATAGTTTTCATAGCAGTTTTTATGGTCCTACATTTATTTAAAATATTTTCAGGACTGTCATTTTCAGTCTCCTTTGAAGTACATAGGATGCACACAGGTGTTTTAAAGAGGCCTAATATACTTGTACTGCCCATGTCTACCCATTTGGAAAATAGTTGTCAAGTGTGATCTCATGGTTGTGTCTGTTAATATAATGATAGTATTGCCTGTAAATTAAACAAAAAGTACAGTAAGGGCCAGAGATTTACCTCAGTGGTTCTGGCGCCTGCCTAGCAAGCGCAAGGTCCCTGGTTCGATCCCCAGTAACCACATACAATATCAGGCATGGTGACTCGTGCCCTCCAGCAATCAGTAGCACATACCACAGTGCTAGGCCTGCGTGGTGGCTCATGCGTGTAACACCAGCACTTGGGAGGCAGAGGCAGAGGCAGAAGGATTGCTGAGTTCCAGGCTTGCCTCAGGTACATAGTGAGCTCAGGGCCAGCCTGAACTACAAAGCAAGACCCTGTCTCAAAAAAAAAGCACATTAAGACTCACTGCTGTTCCAAACAAATATTTAATTCAGTATTTGTTCTTATATGTTGTCTGCCAATGTACCTGCAACAGGAAGGAAATGAGTGCTCTATAGAAGCTGCTATTGGCTGCATATTAGCATGTGACCACGAGAGGGCAGGCTCCCACCAGCAACTTCAACATGTAGGTAAAACAGGGCTGAGACTTCTGGTTGATAGGAAGCTTTTTTTTTTTTTTTTTTTTTTGAGACAGGGCCTCGCTTTGTAGTTCAGGCTGGCTCTGAGCTGACTATGTAGCCCAGGCAAGCCTGGAACTCAGCAATCCTCCTGCCTCTGCCTCCCGAGTGCTGGGATTACAGGTGTGAGCCACTACGCCCGGTACTGTGGTATCCGGTATTGATTACTGGTGGGCATGAATCTCCATGCCCAGCATTGTATGTGGTTACCGGGGATCGAACTCAGGGCCTTGCGCTTGTGAGGCAGGCGCCGGAACCACTTAGCTAACCCTCTGGCCCGATAAGAAGCTTTTGAAGAGAAAACTGTCTGCACATATGCAAAGTGATGACAGAGGAATTTATTGGATAAACTTGTGACAATAAGACAAGTTAAAAATGTGAAAGTGATTATGGCTTTTTTTCTTCTTCAGGGAATCAACTTCGAGGCAGATTAATCATTGACTGAAGAGCATGAAAGCCTTTGGAACAGGACCTGGTCGTGGTAAGCTTCATGTAAATCGCTGTTTTACTGTTGGTTCTATTGCAGTGTATCGTGCTTGCCTCAGCTGTCAGGGCTGTCAGAGCGGGTCAGAACCGGGACAAAGGGATGGGCCTCAGCAGGCGCCCAGCACGAGGTGGAAAAATCACCTGCTGGGATAATGGAGGGGCGGAGACCATGGCGAGACAGACTTCAGAGAACTGGCACCCTGGCAGGCCAAATCCATAGTGAGGCCTATGCTGGCAGCTTCGGACCGGTAATTATGTTCAGATCCCTTGCTGGCTTTTATATTATACACTTTTTCATGTGATCAGTTAGCTGAAAACCTCACCCTCCAATTTTTTGAGCAGTGGTTGTTAAACTAAGTTGATTTGTATGGGTTGTCTCATTTAATCTTCACACAAGGCTGTAAGATGGACACCATAGTATTTGCTTGTTATTGTTTAACTTAAAGAAAATCTCATGAGTACATTCTTGCAGTATATAATAATTGCATTTTTTAATATTTTAGTTTAGTTTGAGACAGGGTCTCACTTTGTAGTTCAGGCTGGCCCTAAGCTCACTATGTAGCCCAGGCAAGCCTGAAACTCACAGGAATCCTCCTGCCTCTGCCTTCCAAGTACTGGGATTACAGGCATGAGCCACCATGCCCAGTATTGTGGTATGTGGTACTGGATGCTGGTGGGCATGAGTCACCACACGCAGAATTGTTGTATGTGGTTACTGGTGATTGAACTTGGGACTTTGTGCTTCGGGCAGATGCTGGAACCACTGAGCTAAATCCCGGCCAAACAATTGCATTTACTGTGGGAGTTGGTACATGAACATAAATGATCTTAATTCTTTCTGTTTCTCCTTCCTTACCCTTCCCTTCACCTCCTGGTCCTCTTCTCATTTGCAAAAAATCCATTTCCCTATTATTTCTTATTACAGTGGACCCTCAAGTTATGACCAGCTTGACATACAAACAGCATGGTTGAATTAGGTTAATAGGAGATGCGTCTGCCTCTTGTTTTCTATAGCGTGCACCCAGATGAACCTCCAGATCTCAGCTGTGCTAACTTAGTTACAACCAGGCGCCAGGAAAAAATCAAGTTCATAAGTCAAGGTGGATCTTGGGCTTATGATAGGCCTGACATACTAACAACTTGGTTGGTGACTGGAATTTCAGTTTTAACTTTCAACCAAAGTCTTGCGTTGTTACCCAAGTGCTGGCTGCTTGTACTTTCAGATGGTCTCCCATACAGATCTAACCCTTAAAGAGTTCTGGAAGGAACACGACTGCATCCTTTCCTGTGGGGTTCATTGAAAGGTCCTGGGCCAGCATCTCTCTGAGGACCTTGAGATCTGCCTGTGTACAGTAGACAGACCATGAAGGCTGTGCAGAGGAGCGGGAATCTTCACTTGACCAATTTGAGTTACCACCAGATCTTGGGAATGAATTGAGTTCATCAGTCAAGGGTCCTTTGTATCCATATTTTATTTTGGTCTTTAAATTATTTACACTAGATTTC
>PVIC010033978.1:0-19854 GCA_004025085.1 Thryonomys swinderianus | reverse complement strand
GAAGGAAGAGAAAGAGAGAAAGAGAAAGAAAGAAACCAAGAAAGAAAGAAAGAAAGAAAGAAACCAAGAAAGAAAGAAAGAAAGAAAGAAAGAAAGAAAGAAAGAAAGAAAGAAAGAAAGAAAGAAAGAAAGAAAGGAAGGAAGGAAGGAAGAAAGAAAGAAAGAAAGAAAGAAAGAAAGAAAGAAAGAAAGAAAGAAAGAAAGAAAGAAGGAAGGAAGGAAAGAAAGAAGGAAAGAAAGAAAGATATGGTGGAGAGAAAGAGAGGTGAAACGTGAACAGTACACAGAAGAATGGGAGTACCCTGGAAACATGGTCTTCTCAAGAGATGCAGGAAAAGTCTTTGACAATGTCAACAATATCTGTTCTTGACTTTTTAAAAAAAAAAAAAACCTTGGAAAAATAGATACAGAATATCTTTATCTAACATGAGAAAAGCCATTTATGGCCAGGGTGCAGCCAACTTCACATTAAATGTGACAAAACTAAAAGCCTTTCCCCTAATATCAGAAGCAAAACATGGATGTCCACTATCATGACTCTTGTTCAATGTAGTCCTTGAAACATTAGCCAGAACAATCAAGAAAGAGAAAAAACAAAAAGGATGCATACAGGAAAAGAGAAAGTTCAAATATCATTGTTGGCAGATGACACGATGCTTTACTCACAAGACCCAAAACAACTCCACCAAAACATTCCTAGTACATTATTGATAATCAAATTCACCAGTACAAAATAAATGCACAAAAGGGCCGGAGGGTTAGCTCAGTGGTTCTGGCGCCTGCCTCGCAAGTGCAAGGTCCTGAGTTCAATCCCCGGTAACCACATACAATGCTGGGCGTGGAGACTCACGCCCACCAACAATCAATACCGCATACCACAGTGCCGGGCGTGGTGGCTGACGCCTGTCATCCCAGCACTCGGAGGCAGAGACAGGAGGATTGCTGAGTTTGAGGCCTGCCTGGGCTACAAAGTGAGCTCAGGGCCAGCCTGAACTACAAAGCGAGACCCTGTCTCAAAAAAAAATGCACAAAAATCAGTAGTATTCTTACCCACTAATGATTAGCTCACTAAAAAGTCAATTGGAAAATCAGTATCATTTACAGAAGTATCAAAAATTAAATACTTAAGTGTTAGCCTAAGAAAGTGAAAAACCTCTATAGTAAAACATTACATTCCTCTGAAAAAGGACATAGAGGAGGACATTAGAAAATCCAGAAAACATTCCCTGTTCCTAGAAAGACAGAGCCAAGGTAATCAAAATGGTTATACTTCCAAAACTAATGTACAGATTGAATACAATCTCAGTCAAATAATGATGTCATGTGTCACAACAGCAAAAAACAATCCTAAAATTTATATGAAATTAGAAGAGACTCACAATAGCAAAAGCAATCCAAGGTAACAAAAACAAAGCAGGTGGCATCACAATCCCAGACTTGAAGTTATACTGTAAAGCTGCAGATATTAAAACACCTCGTTGCTGACATTGAAACAGACATGTGGATCAAAGGAACAGCACAGAAGAAGCAGGCACATACAGCCTCAGGCACCTACAGCTATTTGATCTTGGACAAAGAGGGAAAAACACACCCTGGAAGAAAGACAGGCTGGGAAAAGTCAATATGCACATGCAGAACATTGGGTCCAGGATCATATATCTTTTTTTTTTTTTTTTTGAGACAGGGTCTCGCTTTATAGTTCAGGCTGGCCCTCAGCTCACTATGCAGCCCGGGAAAGCCTCGAACTCAGCAGTCCTCCTGCCTCTGCCTCCCGAGTGCTGGGATTATAGGCGTGAGCCACCATGCCCGGCTGGGATCATATATCTTATCACGGGCTAAACTAAAATAAAAATGGACCAAGATGTAAATGTTAAAATAGAAGCAATCTATTGGAAGACAAATTAGGTACAACTCTTGAAGACATAGTTGTAGGCAAGAACTTCTTAAATAGTATTCAAACAGCACATTAAATAATATCAATAATCAACAAATAGGAACATGTCAAATTAAAAACCTTCTGCACAACAAAAAAACTACCAAAAGAATGAAGAGACCACTTACAGAATAGGAAAAAATTTTTCCATCTATTCCTTGGAGAGAGGACTAACATCTAGAATATATGAAGATCTAAAAAAAATTAGCCCTCTTAATAAGGACCCAATTTAAAAAAATGAACAGCTGAAATGAATAGGCACTTCTCAAAAGGAATACAAATGGCCAATAAATACATGAAAAATGCTTAATGTTATTGGCTATTAGAGAAATGTAGATGAAAACTGTTTGAGATATCTTATCCCAGAAAGAATGGTTATCTTCAACTAATAATAACAAATCTTTGCTAAAATGTGGGGGGAAAGGAACTCTTGTGCATTGTTGGTGGGAATATAAACTAATATAACCTATATAGAAATTGGTGTGGAGGCTTTTTCTCCTTTACTGACTTTATTGGCACATTTTAGGAATACATTATGATCACATTCAACTTTGAGAATTTGTACCTGTACATGATATGATTTGATTTTCATTTTTTTCCATTTCCATGCCCTCCCTACAAACCCCATCTCCCTATATACATATACTTTGTTTCCACTTTTTTGTCTTTACTATGAAATTTTCCTTTCCACTCTTTACTTTCCCTCTTTCTCTTTTCCCTTTGAACATTCTTTTCCTATTTCATAACACCTATCATACATTCTGAACCTCATTTATACCTTTAGTTTCTCATACTAGAGAAACAATATGGTATTTACACATCTCTGTCTTATTTATGTCATTTATAAGTATGTCTTTAAGGTACATCCATTAAAGTATGTTTCTAATTTATCATTCTTTATGGCTAATACTCGATTTTATTTATTTTTTTAAAATACATCTTGTTTATCCAGTTTCCAGTTGATATGCATTTGGGCTGTTTCCAAAGTTTAGCTATTATAAACTGAGCTGCTATAAATACAGGTACAAATATGTCACTGTGGTATGATGTTTTTAATTCTTTCATGTATATACCTAACAGAAAAATAGCAAGGTCAAATGGGAACTCTAATCCTAGTTCTTTGAGGAATCTCCATGTTGTGGAGATTCCTCAAAAAACTTAAAAATAGAAATTCCATTTGATCAGCTATCTCCCTCTAAGCATCTTCTCAAAAGAGTTAAAGTTATATTACAGGGATACATATACATCCATGTCTATAACTGCACAATTTATAATAGGTAGATATTGAAAACGGCATATATGTCCACCAACAGAAGAACAGATAAAGAGCATGTGGTATTTATACACAGTGGAATACTCCTCTGTCATAAAGAAAGATAAACTTGAGGCAATCATGGACAAATGGATGCAACTTGTAAACATAATGTTACAAAAAATAAGCATTACACAGAAGCTTAAATATTGCACAGCTTCTCATGTATGAGAAACTCAAAGTATCTATATGTTAATGAGGAGCAAAATTGAAGATAGATAAATAGGAAGTAGGAAGAATTTCAGATGGTTCCCCAAACTACCTATTCTACTGTTTCAAAAATATTATAATATGGGCCAGGGATTTAGCTCAGTGGTTCCGGTGTCTGCAAGGCAAGTACAAGGTCCCAAGTTTGATCCCCAGTATTTCATATGACAATGCTGGGCAAGGTGACTCATGACTGTAATCCCAGCTCTTGAGAGACAGAGGCAGGAGGATTGCTGTGAGTCTGAGGCTTGCCTGGGCTACATAGTGAGATCAGGGCCAGCCTGAATTACAAAGTGAAACCCTGTCTCAAAAAACTAAAGAAAAAATACTTAGGATATTAATAAGAAGTTGTCAAATTAGTATGCCTGAATTGTTTGCCTTATTAAACTGGAAGTATCTTAAGAATATGCTTTGCTTCCTATCTAGTGAGAATGTACACTGGATTGCTAATGTGCTCAGGAGACAGACAGTGGAACTTTGGGATAGAGGAGAAGGCGGAGAGACAGGAGTCTGTGTACGGATTTATTGAGGGGACGTTAATGGTCAACCACAGTGCACAAGGGGAAAACATAGTACTGCTGGCCATAAAGAGTTTAAAAGGACTGAACTTTTAATATGAAAGTGGAAGAGAATGTTGTCTGGAAAAACTGCTAAAGAACAAGATCACTGATCCCACTGTCTACCTGATTTGGAAGCTGGCAGATGAGCTCCCTCCTTTACAGAGGCCTGCGCTAGAAGTCAGGCTTCAATTAAGGTATCAGAGTAAAGAGTTTTCCATGAGTTCGGTGGTTCAGCTGCCTGAATGGGTGGTCCTTTCCTTACCTGGCACCATCAGGCCGATGCAAAGATCATTCAGAACACTTGAGTACCCTTAAATTATATGAAACAGAAACTGACACTATAAATTCTTTTTTTTTTTTTTCTTTGAGACAGGGTCTTGCTTTGTAGTTCAGCTGGTCCTGAGCTCACTATGTAGCCCAGGCAAACCACCAACTCAGCAATCCTCCTGCCTCTATCTCCTGAGTGCTGGGATTGCAGCCATAAGCCACCACGCCCAGCACTGTGGTGTGTGGTACTGATTGCTGGTGGGCATGAGTGACCATGCCCAGCATTGTTGTATGTGGTTACTGGGGATCAAACCAGGGACTTTGTACTTGGTAGGCAGGCACCAGAACCACTGAGCTAAATCTCCGGCCCAAGAGACTATAAATTCTGAGGTTCTGAGACTGAAGGTTAGTAAAATGAGCTGTCTTTCTAAATTAATTTAGGCTTTAGGCTTCAACTTTTGAAATTCTAATTGGGTTATTAGCCAGCCACCCTTCACAAACCTTCAATGGCTCTTTATCCTTCAACCTATTGTTTTCTCCTAACTGAATCAGCTAGGACAGTTTGCTTAGAGAAATGTCATTTTCTAATTTACTATAGCAATAAGCAGAGAAACAGAAGACCAAACTGGAAATAATCAGACTAAAGACTGAATTTAGCTGTGGAATTTGGAGGCTCTCTACCCTTCTCTTGACCCCTATGTATTGTTCAAACTTCTCATTATTGTCCCATTACTACAGAGCATATTTAAGCATTTTCTCCTCTAATTCCCTATCCCCATGAAATTTGAATACCATAGATGTAGTATAAACCTACTTATGTACTGTTATTCTTTGGTGGGGGTGAGGGGAGTGTCCCACACTACTGCAGTATCTAAAGTTCCTTTACCACATGAACCAATATTACTCCCTTGAGAGTAAGACCACTCCTGTTGAGAACGCATGCCCAAATACAAAGGCACATCTTCAGCGATGAAGATTTTAGGCACAGGGCCAAGCCCAAAGTAAGATGTTTTGCAATTAAAAACTCTGATGAAGTTAGCCCTCTCTAAGCCACATCAAGTAGAAAACATTTACCGTTGCAGACAAGAAGAGTTGTCACCAGAAATTAGCAAACTGAAGGCCTCAGCTGGAATGCAATTTTCTGCACTTGTCTATCTATCTTTGTTAATCTTTTGGGGGCCCAGTGGTTTCTCTTGCAGCTGGTAGCTGAGTAGAGTTCACTGGCAGCAAAGTAGAACCTGCACCAAAGATGACAGCTTGATGTACAGAGTTGTTCCCTTGTGGCAAGCCTTGGCATGCCTTCCTTGCCACAAAGAAGCAGCAGTGGCTGTTTGATGGGGTCATCCATCTTCAGTGTACACACTAAGCAGCCTACTCATCGCTGACTCTTCCACTCTGCTGTGGTTCCTGCAAGCACACAACATAGGAACATGTGTGGTCCTCTGGGAGAGCTGCCTTTCCAGATCCTGAAAGACTGGTTATTAGCTGAAAAGCAACAAGGCAAAGAGGAGCCTGCATTAGAGAGTCAGGCCATTCCCCAGAGACCATCCTCTCACTAGGCTTTGAAGGAGCTGGAGAACAGAGCTGGAGAAAGCGTGCCTTTCTCCCTCGCACTCAGCCTGCTAGAACCTAGGCAGGCTGCCATGGCCAGATGGTCTGTTATTAACTAGGCTTTGGTTCACCTAAGCCTCCTTTCCTCCCTCAGCAGCAGCAGGCTGTCCACTCTCAATTTTTAAGCCTATGTTTAGCTTTTAGAAGCCTCAGATGGACTGTATCTATAAAGGCAATCTACTGAATAACTGGGCTTTCATATTTTCTTATCTCCCAAGTTTGCCTACCCTCTGAGCATGTTCCCTGGTGTAGTCTGGTCTGGAATAAAATAAAAATCAGTGTCTTAACCTCATTTCCTAGAGACACGCTAAGCCCACATGATAGCCACCACTGTTTTGTACTTTCTCTGGTTCACTGATTTCCCTTGGAAAGGATTCTAATGGAAATTTCAGAATCCCATCAGCTAGAAAGAACCCTCAAATAGGTTCTTAACTCAGACTGAATTTATCCCAAACTTCACTGTGTATCGAAATGACCTGGGGAACTTATCCATGCACAAATACCCAAGTATGTCTGGGAGAAAGCTAAGAACTGGGATTTCTAATATATTCCCTGAGTGACTCAGATGTTCAGCATCTCTGACAATATTGTGGAAGCAGCAACCAACAGAGGTCACAGATCACCTTTGGGAACCGCATGGACTCTTGAAACTCTCTATAAATTGTACATTTTGTGCTTTTGGTCAGATAGATGTCCATACAGTTAACAGACACTGCTACAAGAGAGTAGCCAGGCAACACTGTGTATTTCATGGGAAGACACACCAGACATTGATCAATAAAAGATGTCAGTTTGTCCCCTGTGGAAAGCTGCTTAAAAAAGACAAAAGTATCATCAACTTGAAAGAATATCCTTGTGACTCCAGAGACCAAGAGCTGAGATCCTGACAGCCAAGTGACTATTTTCCCTTAGCACAGTCTTCTGTGAAAAAACAAAAACAAATACTAATTAAATCGCCTTTATCAGCTGTCTAGTCCAAGGGATTCAGCACTGCACTAAAGGAGTTACTTTGCCCTTCATCAGTGCTGTTTCCTTTTCAACAGAGGATGTGCCTTGTTTATATTTTAATGAAGAAGTGAGAGGGAGGGAAAGAGAAAGGAATGGAGGAGGGAGGGAGAGAAGAGGGAATGAGAGTCATCTGTTATCTACATATCATGAAAGGTAAAGATAAATATGATTCTCCTCCTACACACAGACATACACACATGGATACACACACGAATCATATCATAAGTGGCTGATCAGATGGTATTATTTGAGAGACCTCTCCACAAGTGTCACTTTTCCCATTAGTTTCTCCATTTTTATACTTTAAGTCTTAATTCCTGACATTTTCCACTTATAAAATTTTCCTGTCAGAATTCAAATACAAGAGGAGTTGGGATGTGACTCAGTGTTAGAGCATTTGCTTTGCACTTTTGAGGTACTGGGTTCCACTCCCATTGGTATAAAAACCAAATACTTTAGGGGGATGGGAATTTAGCTCAAGTAGTACCACACCAACCTTGGATGCACAAGGGCCAGAGTTTGATCCCCCATACCACAAAAAAAAAAAAAAAAAAAAAAACTTTAGTTGGAATCTGAGACTTAATTCAAGGTTTTTCTAAAACCTGAATCCATGGATGCCCCTAGGTTGTGAGATTCTTTAATACATACGGAAATTATCTGAATGTGTTTAAAGGCAGATTCCATGGCCCTGTCCACTTGTTCCTTCAGTCTAGAGAGGGGCATAGACATATCAGTTTTAAACAAGATTCCCAAGGCACTCTGATTGGGGTTGTCCTCAGGCCAGATTAAAAACACAGGACTTCTAAGGCTGGTGGTGTAGGTCAGTGATACAACATATGCTCAGCAAGCATGAGACCTTGAGTTCAAGCCCCAGTACAAAACAACAGAAAACTTTAGTACTCATCAAGATAGGTATAACTCCCTAAGAGTAAACACAAAGTTGAAAGGTATGTTATATGTGACTATCTTTCTGAGTATTGGCTCTTCATCTTTAATCCGATTTTTAAATCTTTGACTTTAAAAAGGTATATAATCATTAACCAGGAAATGGTTAATGATTAACCAGGTTCTTCTTTTAACAAGGAACAGCAAAAATAGGATTCAGAGTAGAAGGGGTGGAGAAGAAGGCAAAAAAAAAAAAAATCCCAGGTAGATAGAAGAAAGAAAGGATCCTCAACAAAGTCACTTTACTACCTGCCCTGACCAATAAATGAAAGAAGTTATAAGGAGCGACATGGCTGAAGTGAACCTGATATAGAACTCACTTGAAGTGAATCTAAAATATTTGCGGTTTACATCACAAAGAACTAACTTCTTTACTATATAGATAGCTACTACAAATTTACAAAGAAAAGAACTCTAAGCCAATAGAAAAATGAGCAACTGGACAGTTTTCTAGAAAAGAATACTAATGTGCTGAAACATATAACAAGATGGTCAATGTTGCTCATTATGAAAGAAATACAATTTAGTATCATAACAAGATCACACTTTTCTTTCTTCTAATTTATGTGGTATTGGGGATATAGCCCAGGCACTGACACATACTAGGCATGTGATCTACCATTTAGACACATACCTAGATCCAATATTTCACTTTCATCTTTGAAATTGAAGATAGTAAAACATTTGATAATAAACTGTGGTGATGGTTGTACAAATTGGAATGTCTCTGAGGAGAGCAACTTGAAATTAAGAATTAAAATTACAAATGTTCAAATTGTTTTATAAGATTCAGAGTAGAAGACGTGGGGGATGAAGGTCAGATCCCATTTATGAATTTATTATCCAAACCTAGATTCACACATGTAAAGGTCATCCATTAGCAAAACGTTATGAAAAGACCTAAATGTTTATCCATGGGAAGTTGATTAACATATAACAGCAAGGGATTTAGCTCAGGGGTTGCGGTGCCTGCAGCATAAACCCAAAGTCCCAAGTTCGATCTCTGGAACAACAACAAAAACAGAAAAACAGTTTATACAACACAATAATTTGAAGCAATAAAATGGCTAGTATCCTTCTGTACTCATAGAAAGTCTCTATAAGATGTACAGATGAGAGGAAAAGTTGACAATGTGTGAGATTTGATAGCATTTGTGAAAAATATGTGTTCATTTTCTTGTGTTTGTATTCCTAACAAAACACATGTGGAACTATTAGCAATGGTTAGACAAGAAAGGACTTGGGAAGAAAACTATTTTTTATTTATACCCTTTTATATCTTTTGGATCATTTGCACGTATTATTTATTGAAAACTAATACAGTGCTTAGAAATTTAAAATAAAGCAAGCAAACAGATCCCAGTTGCAGAGTGCAGGGTGGGTTGGCACAATGTGAGAGTACGGTGGAGTTGTCTCTGGTGAGAAGCACGGTCCTCAGAGAGAGGCTGGGCCGCAGCCCTGCCATGGTAGTAGGTCCAGTGGTTTACAGCCAGATAAACTGTGTGCGCTCAGAAGCATTTGGTAGATGAAGGGATGAGACATGCCATATTGCTCAGGTGTGGCAGTGTGACAATGAGACTGAAAACCCCTAGCACAGACAGGGAGACTTTTAAGGAAGTAGTTCTTTGGCAACCTTTCTACAAGATTAAAATATACTTCCTCCTTTAAGGCCTATTTTGTAGGCCGACTCCTCCACAGAGACTGCCTTGGTCTCCCTCTCTTGGCCCCCAGCCTCATCTCCTGTAGTTTAAAAATCATTTGTTTTTTCCTTTGCACCACAGCATTTTCTCTAACATATTCTTATGGGATTTATTCCAATCTTCTTCTTCTTCTTTTTTTTTTTTTTGTTTTTGAGACAGGGTCTCGCTTTGTAGTTTAGGCTGGCTCTGAGCTCACTATGTACCCCAGGCAGGCCTCGAACTCACAGCAATTCTCCTGCCTCTGCCTCCTGAGTGCTGGGATTACAGGCATGAGCCGCCACACCCGGTATGTGGTACTGATTGCTGGTGGGTGTGAGTCACTATGCCTGGCACTATGGTATGTGGTTACCAGGGATCGAACTCAGGACCTTGCACTTGCAAGGCAGGCACTGGAACCAGTGTGCTAAATCCCCAGCCCTCCAATCTTCTTTGTGGACTGTACTAATTTTTTTGAGACATGTTCTCATCATGTAGCCCAGACTGGTCTCAAAGTCATTAAGTTATCCACACTGGCCTCAAAGTTGAAATCTTCCTGTCAGCCTTGCACGCTGGGATTATAGTCATGTATCTCCATGACTGGCAGTTTTAAATATTAATTTTCATATCAGTCTCTTCCATTCTATTGGAAATCGCTTTGTAGCTAAAACCCTTCTTCATCCATCTCTGTTGGACTCCCCAAAACTAGTACAACACTGGCAGGTAGGAGGTAGCCAATAAGTGTAAAGGATAAACAGCAGAGGCAACATTGGTCCCTTACAGGACACCCTGAGCAGGAACGTGCTCTAGATTGCGCCACAATGACACTGACCTTCTCTGGGCCGCCTTCCCAATCAGTCACTTGATTCACTCAGATGTTTGAAGGAATGTCCCTCAACAGCCAGCCAGGACCTAGCAGATAGGATTCAGCAAATGAGCCTGCATTTCTTAGATATGGCTCTCTGGGCCTGGAGCAGAGCAAATACTTTTCCTTCTCCTTCCTTGCCTCCCCAGAGCAGGCCTCATCAATCAAGCACGTTCACTTTCTCATTCAACCCAGATGTAGCTTCAAAACTTCTCTCAAAGATTGCAGCTACCTTTTAGCTGGGATTGGCGCACAAAGTAAACCTTTTCTGCCATCCTGGGCCTGGAACAGATTCATATCTCCTTGGGGCAGTTCTCTGCCAGCATATTGCAGAAACCTTCTCAAGGGCATCAACATTCCAGGCATATTGCAAGCCCGCAAGCACAAGATCACCCACTGGGAACTATAGACACTGCTGGGCAAGTCTGCTGGACCTGAAAGAGCTAAGTCCCAACTAGAGCCAATGGACTGGCTTGGTCTGCTGCTAACAAGGAGGTAGACAGACCTCAAATAGTTGGAATCCAATTTATCAAACACTGCAAGTCCCTAAAACCACATGTCTTCCTCCTTTCTCCAACCTTTCTCCCCAAACAAACAAACAAACAAACAAGATGCATTATACTTCCAGGAAAGAGAAGAAGATAAAGAAGCAAGCTCCTATCAGGATTTCTGGACCAAGATTCCCCAACCTTAGCCCCAGACCAAATCCGCCTCACCGCCTCACCATCTGTCTTTATAAATAAAATGTTATCTGACCATACCCATGTTTATTCATTTACATATTATTTATGCTCCTTTCATGCTCTAAGGGCAGAATTGCAATAGAGACCAATCATATGACTCACAGAGCCAAAAATATTTTTTCTCTGGCCATTTATAAAAGAAGTTTGCAGATTCCTGGCTTTAGCCACTCTGAAGTAGTCCCAAACTGGTCCCAAACCAGGGATTGATGGTTCTTCCTTTTTCCTCTTCCATTCAATTCCCTTCCCTCTACTGGCAAACATACACGCAGACACTCACACACACATGCAAAATGGAAGGAAAGCCAGCAGTGGCTGGGAAGAGGAGCAGGAAGAGCATGGGAAGGCAGACTAAAAAGATTTTTAGATGCAGCTGCATTTCTCTAGAACATGGAGCCAGGGAACTGTGCATTTCAGGGTGTACATCTTTGGGGGTGGCGGTTAAAGTCAATGTGCGAAAGGACATATTGAAAATGGTGTTTTTATGTACATGTAAAAGAAGGTGTGTGGTCTATAAGAGTGTCACTAAATCTCAGACTTACTTGGAAAAGCCACCTGCTCCCTTCTAGCCAAAGCTGCTTTCAATTTGTTAACTATTTTCAGTTAGAGATGGGGGTAGGCAGAGGGATGGGCCAAGATAGGTGACACACAGGAAGAGTTTATTTACACACTTATACTCTATTTTCTTTCCCTTAACTAGTTAGGTAGTAACATGGGATGCCACCTAGTGTAGCAATGCCACTTCAGGGATGATCTTGAATCTTGAACCATCAATAAAAAGCTTAAGCAATGGTGGACACAGAATGCTGATTTCTAAGTCTCCCCACCCAGGCTCACAGTGCTAGATCCTGGGGCAGGACCAAGGATGCTCTACGACTGAGCTGAGCTGTGCCCCTCCCCAGCCCTGTCTTTCTTTCAAATTGCTTTAAGTGGGTAGCAGTTGATTCCTCTTAAGTGAGCAATGTGGAAACAAAACCTAAGGCTAGCTCTCTGGCTCTCTTCCGGATTGGATTAGTCAGTAAATGTCTCAAAGTCTAGTCCTTCATTGAGTATCTCCTTGTTCCCTCTACTCTTTTGTCAAAACTAGGTCTCAGAAATGGAATTGAGAGGGCT
The DNA here is from genome assembly GCA_004025085.1 of Thryonomys swinderianus. Lineage (NCBI taxonomy): Eukaryota > Metazoa > Chordata > Mammalia > Rodentia > Thryonomyidae > Thryonomys > Thryonomys swinderianus. The sequence goes on along the minus strand of PVIC010033978.1, from coordinate 7,617 downwards.
GAAGACGTAGCTCAGTGACAAAGCTCTGGCCTCATGTGCATAAGCAGTGGGTTCAATTCTCAGTATTGAGATGGGTGGTGGAGAGTTCATTCATAGGAGGGAGGATGGTCCGAAGGGTTCTAGGGAACATAGAAGTTTTCTTCACCCGTTAAAGTCATATCAGTATGGCTGAATCTTCCTCTACTTATCTTCCATTGTTCACGTTAGCAGAATCTTAGCATCATTAGTATATTCGAGTTGTTAGAAAAATTGAATGAAATAACTAGTGCATGGAAAGAATTTAACCTACAGTTTGGTATATAAAATCTCAGCAAGTGTTAGATCTCCTCCCCCACCTCATCTTCCTCCTGCTCCTCCTCCTTCTCTTTCATTGCTGAGGATCAAACCCAGGGCATTGTACACATTAAATATTCATGTTCTGCACCTGTGCTGCACCCTCAGCCCAGATCTGTAGTTTGATTACATTGCCTACTCATAGTGCCAATCCCAACAAAACAGATATCGTCCCACATGCTGCTAGCCCTGGAACACTGTGCATAGGTTACAGTTCCATTGCACAGTAGAAAAGAGAGGCTGTAGACAGGGAATTGTCTAGGAAAGAAGGGCTGTAATATGAGGAAATCCTAAACTGACCATCCCTTCAGGGAAAAATACAAATTAGATGCATTAAAATATTTGATTTGGTGTGCAAGAGATAGAATGTGGGAGATAGTATAATACATTAGCTAACAATTTAGGACTCTGGTGTCTTAAGGGTTTATATTCATCATATTTCAATTACTGTTTTTTTATTTTTGATTTTGTTTCATTTTTTACTATGGAGATGTCACTTACCATCTGTAAGCCTCAGTTTCCCCAACTTAAGTGAACACCTTATGACTTTGTTTTCTAGCTGGTGTGGTGGTATACACCTCTGATCCAAAAGGCTGAGGTATGAAGATCATAAATTTGAGCCCAGGCTGGGCAACATAGCAAGAACCCCATCTCAAAACAAAATAAAAAGGCCTGGGGATGTAGTTCAGGGTAAAGCCCCTTTGTTTAATCCCCAGTACCAAAAGAAAAAAAGAAAGGATTTTGCTTTTGAGGATTAAATAAAAATTGAGTGTGAAATTTTAATACAGATTATTGAGCATAAGTTTTCAATAAACATTAGCCATTGCCTTATGGGCTTGTTAACTAAATACCAAAATTAGAGAAATAGTGAACTAGTATGCCTCAGTGTATGCCTTAGTCAGTTCAGGCTGATAAAACAAATTAACATAGACAGTGATTTATACAGAACAGAAATTTATTTCTCAGAGTTCTAGAGGCAGGAAGTCTGTGGCAAGGGCTCTCTTCCATGTTGCAGACTATCAACCTCCATGTCCTCACACGGCAGAGAGATAGCTTTCTAGAATTGCTTTTGAAATTTTTGTCTTACTTTTTGCAGTCCTGGGGATGAAATTCAGAGCCGTGTGCAAGTTAGGCTTGCATTCACCACTGAGCTACACCTTAAGCCTACTGATGTGACTTTTATCAGAGCTCTGGCCTCATTGCAAGGTCTCCATCCACTTGACAGAACCCTGGTCGCCTCCCAACCCCCCACTTCCTAATACTATCATGCTGGACGTTGGAATCTCAAGCCGTGAGGTTTTTAATTTTTTATATTTATTAATACAGGTTTGCAGTACATAATGATTACATTGTGGAAAATTGATATATGTACATAACACATCTCAATTCTTTTTTTCTCTTTTCCTCTGCCCTCTTTTTTAAAAAGTTTTTGCTAATGGCATCAAATGCATTTATGTTATAAGTTCTTATTAATTTAATTATCATAAACAGACTAAGGCAAAAAAGTATGAAACACAAAAACAACTATATTAAGTCAAGGTATGTATGTATGTATGTATGTATGTATGAATCTATGTATCTATGTATTGGCAGTGCCCAGAATCGAACTCAGGACCTTGCTTTTGCCAGGCAGTCATGGTGCCACTGAGCCACATCTCCAGCCCAAGGTACACTTTGAGATACACCGGCCACACTGTAACTTTTTTCTCTTTTTTTTCCTATTAGATCTTTTTTGTTTTGTACTTTATTTATATATTGGTTTCTCACCTAAGAGAAATTATGCAATAGTCAAGCTTGTGTGTTTGATTTACTTAACTTCTCTTTATAGTCTCAGGATACACCCATTGTAAATGACTCAAGCTTATCCTTAATGCCAGAGTAGTGCTTCATTATGTATAAATACCATATTTTCTCTATCCATCCATCTTCAACCTATGATTTTTTTTTTTGAGACAGGGTCTCACTGCATAGTTCAGGCTGGCCCTGAGATTGCTATGTAGCCCAGGCAAGCCTCGAACTCAGCAATCCTCCTGCCTCTGCCTCCCAAGTACTGGGATTACAGGCATGAGCCACCACACCCGGCATTGTGGTATGTGGTACTGATTGCTGGTGGGCCTGAGTCACCACACCCGGTATTGTTGTATGTGGTTACTGGGGATCAACCAGGGACCTTGAGCTTGTTAGGCAAGCACTGGAACCACTGAGCGAAATCTCCAGCCCCAGCCTATGCATTTTGAAGACAATACACAATATTCATTCCATAACAGAATGTGAAAGAGACAGTGCTTGCATGAATAAAAGGGCATTTTAATGTACAGCATATAAAGCACAATAATAGCAAGAGCTAACACATATAAAATAGTCATTATGTGCAAAACAGTATTCTAAATAGGTACTATCTATGGTAGCTCATTTAATCATTGCAACCACTCTATGAGGGGAATACTGTCAATACTGTCATTCTCATCTGGCAGACAGAGGAGATTTTGGCACAGAAATGTTTAGTTACTTGACCAAGTTTGCACAACTAGCATGTGGAACTAGGGTTCAAACTCAGGCAGTTTGGCATCAAGCCCATGCCACTTAACAATTCTACTATCCTCACAAGAGATGATATAGACTGAGATTAAAGATAGTTTCCAAGAGGCTGGGGTATATATAGTTCAGTGGTAGAACATTTGCCTACCATATGTGAGACTCTAGGTTTTACCCCAGCAATGCAAGTAAATAATAACATAACATACATCTGGAAAGTTTTTAAAAAGTAGCTTTCAGAAGGAAACATGCTATGATCTAAATGTTTACATCACGCACGAAATTCATATATATGTTAAAACTCTAACACCCAAGATGATGTTATTAGGAAGTGGGAACTTGGAGGGATGGGAGGTTACCGAGATTGGTGTCCCTATAAAAGAGACCCCAGAGAGCTACATATGCCCTTCTATCACATGTATACATAGAGAAAAGGTGCCATTTATGAGCCAGAAAACAGGTCCTCACTAGACACCCAATCTGGAAGGGCCTCAATCTTAGACTACAACCTCTACATTTGAGAAAATTTTCTATTGTACATAAGTAGCCCAATTTATGGTACAGTTACCTTTCCATACTCACAAATTCTGCCTCTGTGAACCCAACCAACAGGAGGTTCAAATTTTCAAAGAAAATATTGTATCTGTACTGAGCATATACAATTTCTTAGCAATACTCTCAGAACAATACAGCATAACAACTACTCACAAGGCACTTCCATTGTATTATATATTGTTATTGTTTAGGTCTTAATGGCCTCCAAAGCCTCATGTGTTTGAAAAGTTATGGGAGAATTCTAGCTGACTTGCTCTTAGGAGATGAAGTCTGGTCAGATGAGATGGGTCATTGTGGGCATAATCTGGAAAACTATATTTACCTTCCTGGCACCTTACTTGATCTCTGCTTCCTGTCTGCCATGCCATGAGCAGCTCTCCTTTGCCATATTCCTCTGCCCTTCCACTCTGCCTGGGAGCCAGCTGACTGTCATTCCTGTCAGGCAGCAGAGAAGACTTTGGCACAGAAATGATTGAAACATGAGCCAAAATAAACTTCTCCATCCTTAAATCTTGAGTGTCAGGTAATTTTTCCCAGCAATGAGTAAAGTAACTAAAACATGTTTTAGTACAGAAGTAGTCTTGTTGCAGGGACACTGCCTGACAATATGCTTTAGAAGCTTTCGGAAGTCTAGTTAAACCCCTCCACCCTACCTACCTATAGGGAATAGAGGAGGGAACATAACTGGTACTTTTCAGTTAAGTTCTAGTCTGTTGTGAGTCCAACAGCACATGGCAAAATAATTAATAATTAGGCAGAAATGAGACTTAGAGAATAAGCTGAGCTTGGGCTTGATCCATGCTACTCTGGGCAGCAAAGATGGCAGACCTGAGCTTGCTACACCTTTTATTAGTACCTCCGGAGCCAGCAATGTTATAAGTTACTCTGAGAGCAGTAGTTTCAGTACATCAGGAGTAACAAATACAACAGGTCATCCAGCCAGTTGTTTATCTCAGAACTAAAAAATGTAGCAGGTCACTCAGAGGAAGATAGAGTCAAGTCCTCAGGTCCAGATATGTCATAGCTGGTCTTTAGGCAGGAAAACTCAGCCCAGTCATAGTTCCAATTGTCCAATTAATATTCCCAAATAGGATTACTCCTGACACCTACCTACTCCTGTACTTCTCACACATGACAAGAAATGAATTATTTGTTTAATGTCTGTCTTACATACTATAGGAAATGATTTAGTAATCTATTTTGATATTATTGTATTCCCATCCCCTAGGAGAGAAGTCAGCAACTTATTGCCTATGGGTCAAATCTTAGTCTGTTTTTATAAATATACCTGTACTAGCACACAGCCACAGTAATTTGTTTACATGTTATTAATGACTGCTTTCTTCCTATAATATTACTTGCAACAGAACTCATGTGACCCAGAAATCTTACAAAATATTTGCTATGTCACTTTTATAGAAAAATGTTGCCAACCCTGGCTATCTCACAGATTATCAACAGATATTTGTTTCATAAATAAACATATGCAATATTTATCTATTATGATACTCATTATTATCAAATACTGGTCCAAGGGTCTTAAAACTATTAACTTGTTTATTCTTCGTAACATTTAAATAAGATGGGTTCTATCATTATTTCCACATTACAAAGGAAGACATTGGAAACAGAGGTTCAGTATCTTGCCCAAGTTCACTAAGCTCAAGACTCCAGAGCCTATGTTATTTGGTGAAAACAGACCATGGGTGTGACCTAGTGTTCTGATGTCCTAATGAGAAAATTGCTGAGTGGTTCTGTGAAGGGGAAGGATGTGGTCAAAGCAGCAGAAAGAGATAAAGTAGTCTAATTCCACATAACCCTTAGGACTTAGTTGATGCCACAAAAATGCTAAGAAATACAAATAAGCAAAGCATCATTAGGCTTTTCCCATATTTAATGAAACTAAGCATTTTTTTCTGTAAAGTCAAGCTGGGGTTATTATCTCCCTACCTGTGACAGACTAACTGATTAAAGCTTTCGGTTCAATTAGAGTCTGAGCCAATTTGTTTTACTCTAGTGCTGCTAAATTACCTGCTTCTCTGCTTTAGCCAACTATCTTCCAATACCTCCCACTATGGAACAAGGCAACAATACATGATTGGTTTGATGCAAATATGTCCTTTTACTGAAAAAAGAAATAACCATAAACTACTGTTGTGATATAATCCATTTCCTCTTCCTGTCTCTGCAACTGCCTGGGCTATGTCTTCAACTGCTAGTAAGGAAGAGTGGTAAATACCATGATATGTGATTATAGCTCCAAGGTCCCTTCCTGAGCCACCAAAGTGGTCCTTTCTGTTGACTTGGTTTCTTTGTGTATGCTAGAGGCAATTAATTTGTTGGTTAGACTTTGGTGACTTTGTGGGGTGGCAATAGAAACACATAATTGAGGAAGCTCTAAGAAAGACCAAGAAGGTTTGTTTTCCTTCATTGGCAGGACCAGTAGTGTTTTACCATACTATATCCTGGATAATGGCACAGGCTGGAAATCTGGGTTGACTTTGGGGTAAGACCAACTTTCAGAGCTTAAAGTGAAAAGCAACCTGAAAGTCACTAATCACGTGAAAAGCTGAACATAAAAATCAAATAGACACTCCAACTGAAATGCCAGCTGCAATGGGCAAACCAAAGGGACAAAATCTGGGCTCTGCAAAGCTGGCAAGGAAAACCAGCAGCAGACTAGGACAAGAGAAAGTCAGGGACAGAGCCAGTAAACCAATAAAGATTCCCTGTACTCTTGGGGTAGTGTTGCAGGATTTTGTTTTGTTTATTGGTTTGCAATAATAAGGATTGAATACTAAGTCTGCACTGTTCAGCTATATTTCTAAATATTTGTTTTGAAATAAGATTGTGTGAATTTTCTAAATTGCCAAGGCTGGACTCAAATTTGTGACTCTCCTTCCTCAGCCACTTACAGTGAGGATATTACAGGTGTGCTGTACCATGCCCAGCTACTGGAATTTCTTAATGGAGGATTCAGCCTTTATGTTGAGGAAGGATGATCTCCTCTAACACCAGCTCAAAAAGCAAGCAGTGAAGAGTGGTTATATGCGCAAACTCTGCCTGTAGAATGTAAATACCAATTGCCATCCAAAGTCAACCATGGTCCAGCTTATTAGTCCTGCAGCTAATTAAGTCATTAAAGCCTCAGCTTCTGCATCTTTAAAGGCAAATAACAGTGGGGAAAAAGCAATGTAGTTAGCATTTATGCTGTTCAGTTGACTAAGTTAAAGCATATGAAGAGTGTTTAGCACACATGAATGATAAACTTTGTCTGAAATTGGCTAAAAAACAAACATAAGCCAATTTCAGGCAAACCTTGTATATTCCCCCCTCCTCAACTTGAAATCCATAAGCAGGTGCCCTGAAGAGGAAGCAAGGAGGCTGTCACTGCTGCGGATGTCCCTGTGGCTGGTTCTGCAAAGGCCTACACTGCACAGACCAGCTGCCAGCCAGGATGCAGGCAAATAAGCTCCTTCTTTGAGCTCATCATTCAGGGGGCATTTTCCCTTTCCCAGCAACCTTTTTTCCCTCAAATGAACATCTCCTGCTCACCAGATCTTAGGAATAGAAAAGCTACTGACTCAGTCATACCAATGTGACTTGTTTCGCACAACTGAGAGCTATTACAATTTCTCAGAGTAGGTTTGATTACATCAGCGGGAGATACAGAAAGAAAAGTGAGGTGTGGATTTGGAAGTGTGTAATCTCAGAGTGAGAGGAGGCTGGTTAGCAGAGAAATTCTCTACTATAGTCCACTGCAGGCTTCTTGTTCTCTCCCTCTCCCTCTCCCTCTCCCTCTCCCTCTCCCTCTTTTTCTCTTTTCCAAAACATTTAGGTCTGTGTTTCTCAAAGTATATTTCACCTACCACTTGCATCAGAATCTACTGAAGAACTAGATAACACTGCAAATTCTGCACCCCTGAATTTTCATTCACTAAGCTTAGCCATCTGCATTTTAATGGCTACCAAATGTACTGTTATTCTATTTTATAATTTAATCTTTGAACAAATGACACATTCACATGTCATAAAACTTTAAAAATTTATAAAATACAAAAAAAAAGTAGAGCACTGGGGCCGGAGGGTTAGCTCAGTGGTTCCGGCGCCTGCCTCGCAAGCGCAAGGACCTGAGTTCGATCCTCGGTAACCACATATAATGCTGGGTGTGGAGACACGCCCACCAACAATCAA
>PVIC010033977.1:0-19187 GCA_004025085.1 Thryonomys swinderianus | reverse complement strand
CCGAGTGCTGGGATGACAGGCGTGAGCCACTGGTCCCAGCATTGTGATGTGTGGTACTGATTGCTGGTGGGCGTGAGTCACCACACCTGGTATTATATGTGGTTACCGGGATTGAACCAGGGACCTTGTGCTTGCTAGACAGGTACCAGAACCACTGAGTTAAATCTCTGGCCCAGTGATACTTATTTTTGACATAAGCATAAAGACTTGTACTAACCTTTTAAAAAGTTTGTTTTTATTGCCAAATATTAATTCTCCACACCTTGTTTTTCAGGCATATGTTCAGCATAATGAAGATAATGTTGAAAGAGACATTCAGACTGAAGACATAGAAACCAGGGAAGTGTGGACCCAACATCCCGGAGAAGGCGCCATTGTGTCTGGAGGTGACACCGTGGGTCTTGAATGTCACCTGTCTCTACGTTTTTATTTTAACTTCCTTTCTTGTTCTTTCCCATTCTTTCTCTGGTGTGGTTATAAGACTACGAAAATACCCAGTGTTCTTCGAGAGAAATGAATGTGCTTTTGTCAGTGACCAGCGCCAAGTGCCCTGGAGCAGTGTGCGGCCCCTGAGGGGCCTGGGCCGGGGGGTCCTCGTCCCGACGGCCCCTTCCGCCTGGGCTCGGGGTGCACTCTGCACTTGAATGCGAACAGTCGGTTGTTTTTTTTTCTTGCTTTTTTTTTTTTTTTGAGACAGGGTCTCGCGTTGTAGTTCAGGCTGGCCCTGAGCTCACTATGGTGCCCAGGCAAGCCGCCGCGAACTCAGCAATCCTCCTGCCTCTGCCTCCCGAGTGCTGGGATGACAGGCGTGAGCCACCACGTCCGGCATTGTGGTATGCGGTGTTGATTGTTGGTGGGTGTGTCTCCACGCCCAGTGTTATATGTGGTTACCGGGGATCAAACTCAGGTCCTTGCGCTTGCAAGGCAGGCGCCGGAACCACTGAGCTAACCCTCCGGCCCGAACAGTCAGTTTTTATCTTCAATGTTTTAAAGTGTAGTTTACAAATAAGGTTCATCAGTCTATATTGAAGGTATCTACTAGTTACTCTGCAGCTATTTACATGTTATAGTTTACTAGTCGATTATTTTTCTTGAGAAATTATCTCTACATGGCAGAAAAGTATTCCCTTTCCTTGGGTAAGCCTCATTTTAGGAGAGTAGTACAGTTTGAGTGCCTCTTAATTCAAAGTGCTTGGGTCTAATAAGTGTTTCAGATTTTTGGATTACAATGGTAATATGTATGGCTAAATTTGGTGTTTACATAATAGATTGATTCCTGTTTTTGGAGATAGGGTCTTGCTATATAGTTCAAGTTGGTCTTGAATTCATTTGTAGCCTAAGTTGGTCTCAGACTCATAGTAATCCTCTTATCTCAGCCTCCTGAAAATGAATTGATTTTTTTTTTTTTTTGAGACAGGGTCTCACTATGTAGCCCAGGCTGGCCCTGAGCTTGGGGCTATGCTCCTGCTTTGGGCTCCCGAGTGCTGAGATAACAGGCATGTCCCACCATGTTCCGCTTTCATTTTGATTTGGCTTTAATTTTCACTTTTAACACCTCTTTGAATTCTAAGATGTGAACAACACAACACCTTTAAAGTCAACTTTGTTGATTCTGTGTAATTTTTTATTTTTAGGTAATGAGGAAAGAGAAATATCTGATGTTACAGTTGTACCAAAGATTGATACCCCAAGGTTATCTAACTTTCTCCGGGCGGCCTGTCAGGTAGGTTTTACGTTGTGGTTTTTTTTGTTTGTTTGTTTTGTTTTGTTTGAGACAGGGTCTCGCTTTGTAGTTCAGGCTGGCCCTGAGCTCACTATGTGGCCCAGGCAAGCCTCGAACTCAGCAATCCTCCTGCCTCTGCCTCCTGAGTGCTGGGATTATAGGCGTGAGCCACCATGCCTAATACTGTGGTATATGGTATTGATTGCTGGTGGGTGTGACTCACCATGCCCGGTATTGTTGTATGTGGTTACCGGGACCTTGCACTTGCTAGGCAGGTGCCGGAACTACTGAGCTAAATCTCCAGCCTCTGTTTTATGGGTTTTTGTTCGTTTGTTTTTTGGTATTGGGGATTGAACTCAGGTCCTTGTGCTTGTGAGGCAGGCATAGCACCACTGAGCTAAACTCACAGCCTGTTTTATGTTATAAAGTGTATTCTGTGTGTAAGTGTTTAAAGATTTCAGTATGTAGAAGCACAGAAACTACTGAAATCTTGGAGAATTTACAGTTTAGATAAATGAGTGAGTTATTAATTTTGGAGTATTACTTTTTAAAAAATTATCAATGGTACATTAATTCACGAGCCTTTTATGCAAAATAACACTGGAAATGGTATATCTGGAAGAACTATCTATGCTTCTAGGTTCTGTCATTATAATATTGATGTCTTCTATTTTTTATTTTTTTTTTTGAGACAGGGTCTCGCTTTGTAGTTCAGGCTGGCCCTGAGCTCACTATGTAGTCCAGGCAAGCCTCGAACTCAGCAGTCCTCCTGCCTCTGCCTCCCGAGTGCTGGGATTACAGGCATGAGCCACCACGCCCGGCGATGTCTTCTATTTTTTAAAAACTATAGACAAAAACCCCAACATATTAAGTTCACAAAGTAAGCATAAATGTAGATATTTGAAAATAATGAATTCAAGATATTAAAAATAGACAATGGAAACTTTCAAGGGTACACAAAATAAAGAGGCTGGTGAACCCCACATGCTCCAGCAGTTACCACCTCTCCCCTCCCCTTGTCACTTTCCGTGTGATATCAGTTATTTTGACATTGATCCTAATCACTGGAACTTTTCCTGCATAAGTATTCAGTATAATGCTCTAAACAAATCTATAGAAGCATTATTAGAAATAATTTCTAATATATTAACATGAAATTAACATGCAAATTTTCTATCAAACATTTTTCTAAATAAACTCATAATTGAAATATAGAACAGAAATAGAAATATGATATTGTTAAACCTTGACATGATTTATCTTATGCCTATTGATCAGAGTTAGACTTGTATGAAGTTTATCAGAATAAGCTCTAAAAACCTGATGGTTACCTTGTCTCAATGTTGTTTTTCAATAAGAACCTCAGATTCTGTTTTAGTGTGAGTTTTGGGGAACTAAGAAAAGATACCAGTCGAAAGAGGGAAGAGAGCGATGAGATAGGGACCGGAGCTGCGCGGCCTGGGCACCCTGGCTCACAGTGCCGCGCTCACAGTGCCCTCGCACCCTCCCTGCGGAGTGTGCCCCCGCCCTCCCACCCTTCCCATCGGTCCTCAAATCCTCCCTCCCCCGTAAATCCCTAAGGGGACCATCTCCTTATTACAATTACAATGATTTAACAGTTTTAGATATCTTCTTGCTGCTGGGACAAAAACCAAACAGCCACAAGTTTAAGGGGGAAGTGTTTATCTTAGCTCACAGTTTGTAGAGGTTTCAGTGTATAGTTGGCTGGTTTTACAGCGGGGCAGCGGGGCAGCGGGGCAGAGAAGAAACAGTAGGACACAGCAGTGGCACCTGCCCTCTTCTTTTTGCCCAGGGTAGAAGCCTATTGGTTGGTGGCACCCACACCCAGGGCGGGTCTTCCCATTTGCCACACCCAAAACCAAACTAAACCAATCAGTGGGCTGATCCAGTTATCACTCATTTGTAATCCAGCCACTGCCCAAAAGCCCCACCAATGAGTGCTGAGGCTTTGGGGGGCACATGGATGCAACAGAAGCCATCAGAAATGCCGACTGTGAGCCTGTGGGCCGGAGATTTACCTCAGTGGTTCCGGCGCCTGCCTAGCAAGCTCAAGGTCCTGAGTTCGATCCCGGTAACCACAGAATGCTGGGTGTGGTGACTCATGCCCACCAGCAATCAATACCACATACCACAGTGCCAGGCATGGTAACTCACACCCACCAGCAATCAGTACCACATACCACAGTGCTGGGCATGGTGGCTCACGCCTGTCATCCCAGCACTCGGGAGGCAAAGACAGGAGGATTGCTGAGTTCACGGCAGCTTGCCTGGGCTACATAGTGAGTTCAGGGCCCGCATAAACTACAAAGCGAGACCCTGTCTCAAAAAAAAAAAAAAAAAGAAATGCCGACTGTGCCCAAGAGAGAAAAATTATGATGAATATCTGATGTTTGACTATGATACTGTGTTCATTTAATGGTGCTTGGTCAATAGCACTTTGTCTTCCTCCGATTTTCAGCAGTATGTCTGATGGGAAAATCTCTCAGCATTTATCTCAGTTGATCTTTTTCCAGTTATTTTCTATTAGTGTTTAGAAAGAAGCATACATTTTTAAAGATAGTATGATGAGCCAGGTGTGGTGGCTCACGCCTGTAATCCCAGCACTCGTGAGGCAGAGGCAGGAGGATTTCTGAGTTCGAGGCTTGCCTGGGCTACATAGTGAGCTCAGGGCCAGCCTGAACTACAAAGCGAGACCCTGTCTCAAAAAAAAAAAAAAGATAGTATGATGTGATAGAGCCCAGTGTTTATTTGTAGAAATGAATGAGATGAAAGGTAATTTTTAAAGACAAGATGACAGATTGTTAAGTTATATATTTTCCAAAAGGACATTCACTTGTCTCTGAAAGGTGATTGCTGTTTTGCTTGAAGAGGATCGTTTGGCTGCTGAACCCACCTGCAAGCTCAGGTCTGAAGAAAACACCCTACCTATCAGCAACAGCGCCTCCTGCTTGAACACTGGCCTGCCATTCCTTCAGAGTAAGAGGGCTCTTTGGAACATGGCTTTAGTTCTAATTATCAGACATTTATGTGGAAACAATAACTTTATTTATTTATTTATTTATTTATTTATTTATTTATTTATTTATTTATTTTTTGAGACAAGGTCTCGCTTGTAGTTCAGGCTGGCCCTGAGCTCACTGTGTAGCCCAGGCAAGCCTCGAACTGAGCAATCCTCCTGCCTCTGCCTCATGAGTGCTGGGATGACAGGCGTGAGCCACCACGCCCAGCACTGTGGTGTGTGGTACTGATTGCTGGTGGGCGTGAGTCACCACGCCTGGTATTGTTGTGTTTGGTTACTGGGCATCGAACTAGGGACCTTGTGCTTGCTAGGAACCACTGAGCTAAATCTCTGGCCCTGAAACAATAACTTTAACATTGAATTCTATTTTAATGTAATGTGGTTCACTGTATATAAAACAGACCCAGAAAAGTGAGTGGTTAAGTTTTTTTAACATAGGTGTTAAATTTTTGATTAGAAATTTTTATAAGTTGATTAGAAGAGGTGTAAGAGTGGTTTAAATTAGTGAAATTATTTAAATGCTGAAAAATGAAGTTGTCAATAATTGAGTTCTATAATCTTTTTCTTTGCAGTTATTCAGCTGTTTTTGATTTCTTGATATAGAACAGCAGAAACAGAGCAGCATGGGAGTGGTGAGGTTAAAGATGTCTTATTAGTTAGATGTGTAAAGAAGATGCTTTGGATTTAACATAGATATCCTTAGGTTTTTACATCTATCCATGGGTATAGAACTTAAAACAGTAAACAAAGCATATGATATCAAACATAAAGAATACGTGCAAGTAATTATGGAAATTAGTTTAAAAAGTATGTTTATAAGATGATATAAGTATCTTTAGCGAAAAACATGTTGGCCTTTGGGAAAAGTGGCCAGCGGGCAGATGGTGGCTGTGCTGGTGCCGGTGGGTTCAAAGACCCGACGGAGGCGAGTCCGGGAGCTGGCCCCGCCCCCACGGCTCGGGGCGGGGCTCCGGGGAGTGCGCGGCGCAGCGCTCAGCGCGCCCCGTTCCGGGTGCTTCCGCTGTCCTGCCTGCCGTTCAGAGACCAACGCGTTTCCTCTGTCCTTTAACAGGAGCAAAACTGATTGGTCAATCTTCACACTCTTTAAAAACATTTTACGTACCTTAAACAAAGCTTGTCCTGTTAGTACAGTGGTGAGCCATCGTGTGCTTAGTGTTTGACAACAGCCCACAGCCCGGGCACAAAGGGGCAGAAGGCAAGATGCTGTCCTCTCACTGAGGCGATGTTGATTAGACTTATCTCCAGAACCCTTCAAAAATTAGTGTATGTTCTTAAGACTCACCGTACGTGAAAGGAGTGGAGGTGTTTCTTGTTGCTGTCTTTTATGTCTTAGTAAAATAGATATTGAAATAACAGAAGGAAGGTGAGGTCGGGCAAGAGAGGGACCCACCGGAGTGAACTGTCTCACCTCTGTGAATGTAGCTCTTGACTGACACAGCGGCCGGTCTCGGGCCTCTTCAGCCCGCGCAGGCTGCTCGTCGCCGCCCTCCCGTGAGAACGCGTCACAGCAGGCAGGCCCGTGGCGCTCCGTCGTGCAGTCTTTCCACGTATGGCGTCTTCTGTATCCTCAGCATCACTGAATAGCGTAGGCAGAGACTAACACATGTCCTCAGATAGGTTACAAACTGGCTAGATCAGTGAAGTTTGTGATAAAACAGAAAGGAATACGTTGAGGGAGAGAATAAGGTCCGTGTCTGCTTAGAGAAGGCCTGGTGATGTGGGACAGGCAGAGGGAGATGAAAAGCTAGGTTCTGAAGAGCTTGGCAGCTTCCTGCAGAGATCATGGGCCCTGCGTCCCCAGGAGCCAAGGTGACCCACAGAAGGCAAGCGTAGGTGGGCGCAGCAGGTCAGAGCTGCTGAGATGTGGCTCCTGCGTTCCTCGGTCTCCGCACGGTGGGTGCTGTCCCCGGGACTCGTGGAGAAGTGGGGTCAGGGCCCAGCACCCAGAAAACTTTGTCAGAGTCACAGCGGAACGGGAAGGCAGCACAAGTGGTCGCTCGCATTAAGTGGTTCAGAAGCACAAACTACCGTGTCCCTTCCCTGCGGGGCTGCAGTTGGCTGTGGAGGCGGCCCCGAGGCTGCGGAACCTGCCGTGGACGGCGGAGTCACTCCTGCAGCGAGCTGGGGAGCGGCTGGTGGGCGTGGCGCGCGAGCCGGCGCAGGGTTCTGTGCTGCCCAAGCGCCTGCCAGCGGGGCCGTCTGGTTCTCTGGCTGTCCGGTTCTCGCCGAGCTCTTCCTTAACATCCCTCTCTTTCCTCGCTTCTCCCTGTGCCTTCTGCTGACTCGCGGGAGCTGCCGGGTGAAGCAGACGCCGCCACCACTCACTAGCACGAGTCCTGTCCAGAAGGAGGCGCAGCTGTCCCAGTGGAGGAACAGGCCCCTCGCTGCGTGGCGCCCTGAGGGCTGGGGAGCTCTGAGCGCACTGGGCTGAGGCAGAGGGGCCACTTCCGGCCTTTACCAGTGTTGCCTGCCCTGAGCGTCTGTCCGTCCTGGGCGTGGGCCCCCTGGCTCCTTGGGAGTTTCTGACAGGCAGGAGGCAGCGCCCCGCCCAGGCTGTGCCACACCAAAGCTGATTTCTCTTTGGCAAACTGCAGTGTTGGCTTGGGCAGAGCGTGCAGATACAGCATCAAAACCTGATTTCATTTTTTCAGTCTTAGGAGGACCAGGTTTATCTCCTCATTAGCTTGACATTTATTTGATGAGTCTGAAATGTATAAATTTTATATGGAATCTGGCAGATTGCTAAAAAGGAAAAATACTTTCCTTATCTCATTTCCAGACCGGAGAGTATCCCGCCTGCACGCCTCTCAAGCTCAGAGGCAGACGGTGGTCTCTGTCCATGACCCCCCCAGGAAGGCATCGGCCAAGCCGCTGGACCACAGATACGTCCTCTGCGTGTGGGACATTTGGCAGCCTTCAGGGCCCCAGAAGGTTCTGATATGTGAGTCCCAGGTATGCTCCAGGGCAGGAGTGTGCGTGTGCCAAGGCCAAGGGGGTGGGGCTGGTGGCGGAGGCAAGAAGTGGGGACGGGGACCCACGGACAGCAAGATGGTCGAGGCCAGGGCGGCTCCAGGCTGCCTCAGCTGTGCTGCAGGAAGGAGAAGACACACAGGTGTGTTTGCCTGGACTCTAGAAATTCTTGGCCGGAGGAGCAATTCAGACTGAAATTATCACGGGCCGTTGAGGCTAGAACCTGAATGTGGTTAAGTATCCTCTTCCGGTTGGCACTGTGTGGGCCCTAGATGTTCGCAGACTTTTGAAAACTGCAGTCTCGGAAGGGGCTGAAACGCTGTGCAGCGTCTCAGAGCAGCCCACCCTTACGTGTCTGTGGCCCGGAGTGACGGCGGGTCCTGCAGGAGCCGCCCTGCATGCTCCTCCCGCGTAACGAGGAAACACTGCCCGTCCGTGTTCCTGACCTCAGTACCACTGTCCTGTCCAAACCGTGGAGAAGAACTTGAACACAAGCTAGCTGCAGGAGCTTGAAAATAAAAACATTTTCTAGTACAAGATATAAATTAAATGGCAAAGGGTAAAATTTTTCATGTTGAGGATGAACGGAAGGGATAAAGGCACCTTTTGTGTGTTCAGATTATGCCCGACACCTTAGGTTTGTGACCACAGTTGGACAGGGCGGATTTGTTATCCCTCCTTTCCTTTGGAGGAGGCCGACACTTGGACAAGTTGACAAATTTGATTTATGTGCAAAAGTCTGTTCTATTCACGTCACCCCACAGACTTTATGGGGCACCCTTCAGGACAGAGGAAGGTGCTGTGTGCTGCCGTCGCCGGGCTGAGCTTCTGTGACACAGCCTCACGTGTTCTAACTGTCTGCTCTCTGTTTTTCTTTTCAGGTCACATGTTGCTGCTTTAGCCCTTTTAAAGCATTTCTGCTGTTCGCTGGAACTGTGCATGGCTCTGTCGTGCTGTGGGATTTGAGAGAAGACTCCAGGATACATCCTTACGTGAAGCTGAGCAATTGTTCCTGGATGTTCAGGATGCCCACGTTTTCCACTGGTCAGTGTCACTGAGCTGCTGATCATGCGTCTCTAGAAAAGCCATGACAGATTTGAGGGTGAGATCTCGAACTTATGTGCGTTCATTCATTCAGATTACCCAGAGGATAGGATCCAAGCCATGGGCGAAGGAGGCATTTGTTAACTAGAAAAAAAAGGCAAAGTCTATTGAAGTCAGCCTAACCCGTTAGCTGACAACAATGGGAATTTTTGCTAAACTGTGGATTCCAAAAAAGCCTCAACCAAATAACTTGAGTTTTAAATTAGCTTAAGGTGTATTGGTGTGTGCAAGTCCTGCGGCATAGTCACTGATGTATTAGGTAGAAAACCAGTCACCTTGTGAGGAATGGAAAGAGAAGGTAACTGGACTTCCTGGGACCCTAACCTTACTCAGGTGAGCAAGCCCACCAGGGGGATAGCAGATAGTAAGTACTTCCTGTGTCCAGGACTCTGTCCAGTGTACACCTGCTCGCTCAGAATTGCCCGCTGTTTGTTTAGGGCCAGGCGGATTTCCGGAGTGGGGGTGTCCTCAAACTGAAATTGCTCGGTACCCCTCACCTTCCTGTGAGCGTTGGCATCTCATCTGCCAGAGGCTCATGCAGAGGCTCAGCCACGTTTTTCCTCTGTCTCTCTCTGTTCGCACTCGTAGCACACCCACACCGCACCAGACAACACACAGTGTGTGTGTCACTCCGTTCTACCGGCCATCGATCTGTCTTCTGTCCCCGGAGTTGTGCCGTTCCCAGATGTTGTGGGGACGGGCTCGAACAGCAGCCCACTGCGCTGAGGGTCCCTCTGCGTTACTGCGTGTTTCAGAAGTCCCCTCACCTGCGGCGTGGTGCTCTGTGGTGGAGCACACGCCTTCCTCAGTTCCCCAGTGGTGGACGGGTGGTTCGTTGTGGGTATTAGTGGTCATGGAGAGTGGTCATGCCTGAGTCTGTGTGCCTCTACCATTTTGCATTCTCTGTAGAACATGAGAGTTTCCGTTGCGTTGCATCCTTAGAGTACTTGGTATTATCATGGGTTTTGGGGAAAAAAAATTTGTTTTTAGAGTAAAAAAATGTGTGGTGGTATTTCATTGTGGTTTTGACTTTCATTCCCTAATGACCAGTGATGTTGAGCATGTTTTCATGTGCTCATTTGCCATTCATCTTTGTTGGTACATCTGTTCAAATGTTTTGCCGATTTTTATTGGGCTGCCTTCGTATTAAGGTTTTGTGGGGTTTTTTGTTGTTGTTGTTGTTGTTGTTGTTTTTTGAGACAGGGTCTCGCTTTGTAGTTCGGGCTGGCCCTGAGCTCACTATGTAGCCCAGGCAAGCCTGGAACTCAGCAATCCTCCTGCCTCTGCCTCCTGAGTGCTGGGATGACAGGCGTGAGCCACCACTCCCGGCACTGTGGTATGCGGTGTTGATTGTTGGTGGGCGTGCCTCCACGCCCAGCATTATATGTGGTCACCGGGGATCGAACTCAGGACCTTGCGCTTGCGAGGCAGGCGCCGGAACCACTGAGCTAATCCTCCGGCCCGAATTTTTCTTTTTTTAAAAAAGATCTTGCTATGTTATTTAGGCTGGTCTTGAATTCACTATGTATCCTGGACTGGCCTTGAACTTGCAGTGATCCTCCTGCCTCAGCTTCCTACATCTGGCAGGAAGAATTTTCATCTGCTGAAATCTTTGATTTGTGTCTCAAAAGCTGGGTTTGGATTGTGACATCTTCTGCCCCTAGACACCCTGTAGTGCACATTCTAGCTAAGGAGCGTTCCTGTGCTAAGCAGAGGCCTCCTCTGTAACGGAAAATGTTCCTCATGTGTAGTGGCCCCTGAGTTAGTGGTAGTTTAGCCTGTTTTGTTTTTCGTGGCAGTGAGGGTTGAACTCAGGGGTACATCTCCAGCCATTCTTTATTTCTTCTTCTGTAACAAGTTCTCGCTGAGTCAGTAAGTGGCCCGGGTGGGACTTTGTTTGGAGATTCTCCTGCCTGCGCCCCCCAGAGTGCCAGGATTCTGGGTGTGTGCACCACCGTGCCTTGGTTTGCCGGCACCTGATTCTCCTCTGCGGAGCTGCCCCCTGTGTCCCTTCCTTGGTGAACCTCCCCGAGCTGTGAGGGGCCGCGGGACCCCGGCCTCAGCGTGAGCTTCCCTCTCCGAGGTGATTTGTCAGGCGTTAAGACAGTCCCTTGGTTGGGCTGTCTTGACCTGTGTCCCCCGTCTGACGGCCTGTGGCCAGCAGTGACCAGCTGGGGGCACTCACGCTTTGGGGCTAGCTTCTCTTCTCACATGTGTTTGAGATGTGTGCACCCGTTGCCCAGTGGGGCTGAAAGCAAAGTCTTGGGATCACTTATGGGTGGCTCTGGTGGGCTGGGAAGAGACATTCGGGTCTTTTAGACCCGCAGCCCTCTGTGTTTGTCCACGTCGAGCGTGAGTTGCATTTCTGTGCTGTGTTACTTACATGTAGGCGCTGTCGCTTTTAACCTCTAGACGGAGTCCTGACGTCTGTGAACCACCAGAGTCCTCTTCAAGCTGTGGAAGCCATCTCCACGTCTGTCTGCAGGAAGCAGAGCTTCGTGCCTCCGCCCTTCCCTGCTCAGGAAGGTACAGGACCCCCCTCCTCGCAGCCCTCCGGTGTCAGCGGGCACGAGACGCGGCCTCCGTGTGGCAGCTGCTGCTCTCCCTTCGTTTCTGTTTCCATTAGGAGCATCAGGTTTGTCGCTGCACGTTGCCTCCCTGGACGAGAGCGGGGTTCTCAATGTGTGGGTGAGTAGGCCCCAGGCCGCGGAGGGAGGCGGCTGCTGACGGGGAGCCGGAGCAGGGCTGGGCGCGCTGGCCGTGGGCGGAGGGGCTGCAGAGTCCGGCACGGAGCGAGCGGGGCCTCCTGCGGGCGTCCGGGCCTGTTGGGGAACAGGAGCCTGGCGCCGGGCCCTGGGGTGTGGTGAGGCCGGGAGGAGCGCGGCAAGAGATCGAAGGGAAGGGATTAATGGGGTGTCACACAGGAGCCCTGGAGTGAATGACTGGTCCTTCCTGGAGCGGTTGTGTTCCAGGATTGAATACAGCGTCCTGTCTTAACTGAGCTATGCATCGCTTAAATAATGTCGTGATTATAAATGTTGTCACTTCATTTTCCGTATTCCCTCTTTAGGTGGTGGTTCAATTGCCAAAGGCGGATGTTGCAGGTTCATTAAGTGACTTAGGTAAATATTAAATAAAAACTTAATCTCAGTATTTACTAAAATGAACAGCGACTAGGGCTCACAGTGTCTGCGGTGAGAAATGTAGACACGCCAGTCGCTCGGCTCTCGGGCAGGTGCCCACCGGGCAGCGTCCGGGCACTGCCTTCTCGGCCCTTCACGCCCCACGCCGGAGGAGAGGCGGTGTCTCCCCCTCGCCTTTCCCAGCGCCCTCGGCCTCGGAGCCCATGTCCTGTGCACTCTGGAGCGCCACGCGGCAGCGTGCCACGCTGCTGCTCTGTCTGCGGCCTTGTGTGCGGGTGGAGCTTGCCCTGCGCCCGGCGGGGCCCGAGACTCCAAGGCCCAGCCCGTTGCTGTCCACAGGCGAGTGGTCTGTGATCCAGACTGCGCTGCTCGCCACAGCCTCCCCTTTCTGAGGACAGGAAGGAGCTCCTTTACCTTGGGGGAGCCTCGTCAGGGGCTGGCCCTGGGCAGGTCAGGAAAATGTGACAGGAGGGGTGCCTACGAGGGAGGGCGGCCAGCAAGCTGCTTCCGGCGCCCTGTGGGGCAGGGCCACGTCTCCTGCGCTGTCTGCTGAGCTGTGTGCCTCGTCGTCCAGTGTCGGGCTGCTCGCGGATCTCAGGCCTGAGGTTTCCTGGGTGCCGCCTGCATGGACACTCGCCTGTGACGGGCCCGACCAGGCCTCAGTCTGCCCCGGACTGACCCTGCCCAGGTGCCCTGGAGCCTCGAGAGCTCGCTGTGGCGCTGGCTGCGCTGCTGTTTCTAGGTGGTGTCCCGCTTTTGTGTGGGCGCGGGTGGGTGCGGAGCGGTGTCTGCCCAGTCACTGGGAATCTGATTGTTCTACATGCGAAGCGTTTGCCGTGAGTTGTGTCACTGCAAGTGTGTGTGCCGCTCGTCCAGAACACGCCACGTAGCGTGTCTTTCCCCGGGAGAAGCTGCTGCTAAAAGCACGCTCCACCCACATTACCAGAGCTTGGCCCTCGGAGGTGGGGGCCACGTCCGTTGAAGCTGCAGGCGCTGGTGGCTCCCAGCTGTGTCACACAGGCTGGAGCTGCAACTCTCCTTCACCGTGAAAGTTTCCACACAAGCCAGGTCACACGTGGTGCCTGGGAGGCCAGGGCAGGAAAACACGGCTACGGATGGCCACGGATGCAGGCTCTAGGACAGTGGGTCTGCGGGGCAGGGCCAGGGCAGGCAGAGGGGTCTGCGGTGCCTCCGAGCGGCCGGTGACGGTGACACGCACGGGAGCCCCGTCGGCTGCGCAGTCTCGCCGTGTGCAGAACGGGCCGGCTCCTCGCCCGGAGTTTGAATTTCATTATATTGAAATCTCCTGTTCCTCTTTTGCATTGATAAAAAAAGGGAGGACAACGCTGGGCCGGGGGCAGGGCTGGGGTGCCCAGCATCTCAGTCGGGAAACTCGGGACGGGCTGGCAGGGTGGTCAGGCCCATCGCCCTGGCTCATGCGTCGGGGCGGGAACTGGGAACCTGACGGGCGGTCGGGTGACAGCCTGGGGCCCTCCAGGCCGGCAGTCGGCGCCGCGCTCTGCGCCCCCGCCACACAGCCACGCCGTAAGCACTTTGGATCTCACTAAGCGGTGATGTTACTTTGTGCGCCCGTTTCAGGCCTCATCCCTGGCGGGAGGATTAAGCTGGTGCACAGCGCCGTGATCCATCTGGGTGGCAGGTGAGGCGCCGACCGAGACCCGCTTCCCGCCGCCGCTGCCGCCGCGGGACCTGGGGCAGAGTGCGCGGCCAGGACGCCCTCGCTTCCTCTCCGCCGGCTCAGTCGCACAGTGGGAATGAATCAGTGACAGACACACCTTCGTGTATATGACTGGTGTTTTTGATAAAAATGCTTCCTGTCCTTTCAGTTAATACTGTTTGCTTTTAATCTTGGTATAATGTATCCTGAGGTTAAACTTAGATGAAGTTTCAAGAACCAGAAATGCTGATAGAAAATTTTAGGATCTTGCTTTGTAGTTCAGGCTGATGAGCTCACTATGGAGCCCAGGCAAGCCTCGAACTCAGCAATCCTCCTGCCTCTGCCTCCTGAATTGGGCTTAGAGGTGTGTCACCATACCCAGCATTGTGGTATGTGGTTACTGAGGATCGAAGTTGGGCCCTTGCACTTGCCAGGCAAATGCTGGAACCATTAAGTTAAATCCCCAGCCCAACATACAAATTCTTTTTTTCTTTTGAAGACAGGGTCTCACTTTGTGGTTCAGGCTGGCCCTGAGCTCACTATGTAGCCCAAGCAAGCCTCAAACTCAGCAATCCTCCTGCCTCTGCCTCCCAAGTGCTGGGATGACAGGCATGAGCCACCACACTTGGCACTGTGTATGTGGTACTAACTGGTGGTGGGGGCACGCCTGGCATTGTTGTATGTGATTACCAGGGATCGACTGAACCTAGGACTTTGTGCTTGCTAGGCAGGCGCCGGGACCACTGAGCTAAATCTCCAGCCCCAACATATAAATTCTTAGTACTTATATAAATGTTATCTGTGCTATTTTTATGTCCTATGAGGACACATTCTCAAGGCTCTCATTCCTTGTCCTTTGCTATGGCTGACTGTTAACATCCAAATTATCCTTCAAATCTCAAAAAGCAGTCTGTGGCCTGGTCCCTCCTCCTGCTCCGCACACAGAATACCTCTAGTTTCTGTTAGGAATTCACACCCACTTAGAGATTTTAAATCAAGTTTAGTTGATTTACATATAATTCAAATAGTGAATCATTTAGTTTTAAAAAGTCATCTAATATATTGCAGGGCCCAAGGCACATGGTTCCTGGACCAACCACAGCCCCACGGTCCACACAGTCCGCTGCCAAGCTTCTCTGGGATTGTTTTTATCAGTTTGACCCTTCTCACGCAGGCTGTGCCTTGTACTTACTTACAGCTTTCTCCAGGGTGTAAATGTGTACTCACCGCAGCAAAGTACTGCAGGTATCTGAGGCCATGTCTTCCCCCGGACTCAGCAGTATCCTGCTCTGCAGAGGAACAAGGGGTCTTCTGGGGGACAGTGGGCGGGTCCCCAGGGTAGGACGGGCTCAGCGTGTTGCTGAGGTGTCCAGGAGGCCCTTGGCACCACAGCAGGACCTCGGGGTCCAGACTTGCTCGTCAGCCGATGGCGACGCTGCGGACGGAACTGGCTG
This sequence comes from Thryonomys swinderianus, assembly GCA_004025085.1. NCBI lineage: Eukaryota > Metazoa > Chordata > Mammalia > Rodentia > Thryonomyidae > Thryonomys > Thryonomys swinderianus. The sequence continues at coordinate 4,054 of PVIC010033977.1, read as the reverse complement.
TGGGAGAGGCACAGGGAGTAGCCAGGCCCTGGCTTCTGACCTGCCAGCAGCGCTGCTGGGGGAGCCGGGCTCCCTCCCCTGGCAAGGATCGTGCCACATGAAGGAGAATGACATTCAAGCTGAATGTGACGTCTGCAAAGGGGGGCTAGGAACCAAGAGGTGCCCAAGTTAGTGACTAAGCTGCAGAGCTGATGTGACAGGCCGGAGGTGGGCGCTAGGCCTCGGCCATCACGGGCCTCCCGCTAGGGCTGTGGCTAGAGCCCTGGACAGGAAGTGCTGGCCTTGATGCCCTTTGGCGTGGGAGCGATGGGAGAGGTCACCTGCAGCCAAGGGAGGGCCACGCTGGGGCCTGGGAAATGCCCCTGCTTGCGGGCCTGGTGGGAGGAATCGTTCCCAAGCCGGGGCTCCCAGGACCCTCACGGGCGGTCTGCAGAAATGTGCTCGTGCGTAAAGAAGCACCCACGATACACACAACCCAGGGCGACTGCGACCCAAAGGCCCTTCAGACATGAGACTAGTATTTGTGAAATAGATTAGATGCAGCTGAGGAAAGAGTGCGTCGGCACTTACCTGCAGCACTCACCGAGCCGGCACCAGCAGAGAGAACGGGGAACAGTGGCTAAGCCGGAGGACGCCGGGGTGGCCTGCGCTGGGTCCTCATACGGAGAGAGCCGGGGGTGTTCACGGTCCTCACCGTCAAGCTTTGCCCACAAACGTGGGCTCATCTCTGCTTCTTTTTCAGTCTTGCCCGTGGAAACTGTGACTTCTGGGGCGCCACACAAACCATCAGGTTTCTCCCTTCAGACCCCAGTCACTTTGTTGTGGGCACAGATGTGGTGAGTAACGTTGCGCATTCTTTGTATTCCTGACCGTTCTCTCCCAGCTACCTCACATGTCTCTACCTAACATCCACTTCCTGTTGCTTTGTCTATACTGTTATTTACATTGTTTCATTGGTACGTCTTTGCTGAACCTTATACCTAACGCTTCTCTCTGGTCTTTCTTGGTCTTCCTGTCCTCACTAGGGTCTTATAAATCATGGCACAAGGCAGGATTTGAAAGTATCTCCCAAGTCATTTAAACCTCAGCAGTTTGGGCTGAGAGCAGCAAAGGTTACTGTGATCGACTTTTCACCATTTGAAGAACCGATATTCTTGGTAAGAGTCTGTTTTCACATTACCCTGTCTTTTGCTGTCTGGGCAGCAGGACAGTGTCCAGGGGCAGTCTTGGGACTTGGTCACTCATGAGGCTACAACTTAATCCTATGTTAGGCTTCAGGGGCCTAAAGGGGAAAATAGGAGATTAATAATGAAGTTAAATTAGCTCAGGAATTTGACTCTCTTGAGAAATACTTTGTCCAGTGGTTGATTATTTACAATTTAACAGAAAAATCCCGAATGTAAGCCAGCTCTGTGGTACCTAATGAGTCCTGACAGCCTTGCCATTCCCATGTGATGGCCATTAATCCTCCATTGCATGCTAGGCTTTAAAACCTGTTTCTAGCCGGTGGTACACACCTGTGATCCCAGCACTCAGGAGGCTGAGGGAGAAGGATTGCCTCAAGTTCAGGGCCAGTCTGGATTATGTAGTGAGTTCAAGGCCAGCCTGTACTACATAGCGAGACCCTGTCTCAAAAAAAAAAATTTAAAAAAAAGAAAATGTTGGGGCCAGCGATTTAGCTCAGTGGTTCTAGCATCTGCCTGGCAAGAACAAGGTTCTGAGTTTGATCCCGTACCACATGCCACATGGTGGTTCACGGCCATAACCCCAGCAATCGCTACCACATAGCACAGGCCACGCCTATAATCCCACCACTCGGGAGGCAGAGGCAGGAGGATTGCTGTGAGTTCAAGACTAACTTGGACTACATAGTGAGTTCAGAGCCAGCCTGAACCACGAAGTGAGACCCTTTCTGAAAAAACTAAAAAAAAAAGTTTCTTTTTGTATTTTTTGTTGATTTTTTCTTTTTCTTTTTGAGTATGTGAAAGATTTCTCTTCCTAAGCTAAACATCTGGTCTTTTACTAAACCACAGGATGGTTTTTATTATCTGAAAGTTTCAGTCCAACAGGAATAATAACCGCATTAGCAGTGTGGTCTGGAAGAAGTCACCTCCTCCCTCTGCAGAGCCAGGCGCCCTGACCTGGCGGGCACTGGAGGCTCTCCTCCTGTTGGGGCAGGCACTGCCCGTGCCAGGCACCATGCGGACTCTGAGCAAGGCTCCTGCCAGAGCTGGCTCAGCGCTCACCTTCACAGCGCAGGAGGCTGGTTTCCATTCTCGGTTTTATGTCAGGGAAGAAACAAACAATCTCTGTGTTACACACACCGAAGGAGGAGACGTATCGGAAATCCCCCTGACCGTGGTGCGTCAGCTACAAAGGGCTAAAGGCTGTCCCTACTGCGTAGGCTGGCTGCTCGGACGGAAGCCTCCGGCTCCACCAGATGGCCTCGGAGTGGCCCCTGGCGCAGTGGGACGGCAGCACCGCGGGCCACGCCATCACCGGCCTGCAGTGGTCCCCGACGCGGCCCGCCGTGTTCCTGGTCCAGGACGCGGCCTCCACTGTGTACATCTGGGACCTCCTGCAGAGCGACCTGGGCCCCGTGGCCACACAGCCCATCTCCCCAGACAGGTGAGCAGGGCCAGGCGGGTCTGGAGGGCAGATGGTCCGATTACCTTATCTTTTCTTGAGATTTTCCTTTTTTGTCAGATTCCCCCACTGTGAAAGTTTGTGATAGCTTGGGAAGGAATCTCACCGCCATTTGTAAAGAGGATGGTAAAAATGGCCAGAGCCAGGTGAAAGCATGACAGAATATTAGGGATACATTAATAATACCTGGCCAAAGTTACAAATTGGACCAGAGATTTAGTTCAGTGGTTCTGGTGCCTGCCTAGCAAGCGCAAAGTCCCTGGTTTGATCCCAGGAACCACATACAATACTGGGTGTGGTGACTCATGCCCATTGGCAGTCAGTACCACATACCACAATGCCAGTACTATATATCACAATGTGGGATGTGGTGGCTCACATCTATAATCCCAGCACTCCGGAGGCTGAGGCAGGAGGATTGCTTTGAGTTCGAGGCTTTCCTGGGCTACACAGTGATCTCAGGGTCAGCCTGAACTACAAAGCAAGACCCTGTCTCAAAAAAAAAAAAAAAAAATCATCAGGAACTGGGTGTGGTAGCAAATGCCTATAATTCCAGCTATTTTAGGAGACTGAAATAGAATAGCAAGTTCGAGGCCAGCCTTGGGAATTTAGGAAGACTTTGTCTAAAAAAAACAAACAAAAATATAGTCATAAAAAATCCCGACTGTGATTCACGTATGAACACATGATGTGCCTGTAGCTTGTGGCTCCAGAAAGTCTGAGCCGGCGTTGCTGGACAGCACGAGCGTGACTGCGCCTGAGCGGGCCCGTGGGGTGAGTGGGCGGTGACGGGGGGCAGGAGGTCCGAGCGAGGCGGCGTGAGGGCCACTGGCCAGCCTCGGGGTGAGTCACACGCTCCTTTCCCTGGACTCCTCCCACGTGAGTGCTTGAGGTACGGAAGCCATGTTTGTTCTGAGCTGTTTCTCTGTAGCTGTGAGGAGCAGAACAGGAAGAGACGAATAGGAAGGCAGGAGCCTAGGCCAGATTCAACCAAGGACTGGCAGCTCACAGACTCGGATGTGCCATGGTGCCCACGGCCCTGCCCCTGGGGCTGAGTGCAGGCTGGCAGCCCGCCTGGAAGACGCCCAGGGCTGGCCGTGTCAGTGGTACATGTGGGTCTTCTGCCCGTATCTAGGGACACTTCTCCCCAGGGTGCGCACGTCTGTTTGAAATGATGTCTCATCCGTGAACCGCACCCTCCATGCCCGATGGTTCTGATGCCAGGAGAACTTCAGGCTTTGCTGCCGGGTGGGCTTCTTGGCTGAGGCCCTTGGGCTCCCCTGTTGCTCACGGGCCGTGCTCGGTGCCGAACAGTCAGGAAGCCTTCACCATGTCCTCTCCTTGGCTGGGCCTCAGCCCTTCGTGGCCACCCCCATCTGGCCGTGGCTCTGCCCACAGTGCCACAGGC